>JASDQU010503608.1:57490-67715 GCA_032191745.1 Picea mariana
TAATCCAAGAGAACGAATCGTATGAATTCCATCCTCTGGGCGGCGTGCTCGCCAGCAATTGCTCGGCTCTGACAGCACCACTGCGCCCACCCAAGTCCTTCACGTGACCACCCAGGTGCTAATTATGAATAAGCTCAAATGAAAACCAGGGAACTTCAACTTACCAGAGTAATAAAGAAGAGCCGAGCAGCATGAGCAGCATCATTTCCCGCATATCGCCCAGCATCGACAAACAAAAACCAATCAGACGAAATATTACAGCAAATTGAATCCGTTTTCTCCTGTGGCTTTGAAGGACTCTGCTCACAGAAGCCCAATGTTCTGGATGAGCAGTGGCTGTTGGCCTTGCAGTGAAATGGTATTAAACATATTATTATGTTTCTCACAATCTATCGCCATGAATGAAAATGCAATACATAGTTCGTCTCGTGACAGTTGGACTGCATCGCCCCCACAACCTTCCTTTTCCAGATGCACTAACCATTCAAACCTTCAACCTTGCGTGCAGAAGAGGATTGAATAAAACTTTGTTATATTCAAAATTTAAAATGACATCACCCGTACCAATTAAAAAAAAAACACGGATCATGACCTCACCCTTGTGACTGCCTAACTCTCGAATATTTTAAGTAACTCATGATTCACACATCTTAGTCCTTTTCTGGACACGTACATTCACAATTTACGGTACCCTGTGACCATTCACATTTAATACTTAATACCCGTTAAATGGTTACATCGGGTTGGAATTTGGATTCATCTTTACTTGTAAAACAATTTTTTTTACGGTTTGTGTATTTCTATTTTCCGTGAAAGAAAGTCATGTCTGTATTTGTTCCTTTCAACGATGAAGTTTTAATAAGAAATTAAAATTTTAATATTAATATTTTGATTAAAAAATTGTTTTTTTATAATTTAAATTATATTAAAATTTATAAATTTATTTTATATTACACTAAATTAAATTCAATATTAAATTTATTTTGTATTTTTATTTTATATTATTGAAATTATATTAAAATTTATAAATTTATTTTATATTACACTAAATTAAATTCAACATTAAATTTATTTTGTATTATCAAGAAATCCATTTTTTAAAAGGAGGAAACACATTTTGTGTGAGTATTATAAGTTAAAGAAATGAGAAAATTATAAAAGTTACGTAAAAAATAAAGATATAGAGCATTTGAAATTATATTTAATATAAATAGAAATGCTTATGTTTCTTTAAATAAGTTTCAAAGAAAGTAAGAAAAAGTGTAGATTTAGGAGAATGATCATACTGGTTTAAATAAGTTCCAAACAAAGTAGGAAAAAGTGTAGATTTACAGGGTACTCATACTCCTTTAAATAAGTTCCAAACAAGATAGGAAAAAGAGTAGTATTAAATTCTAATAAACATGTTATAACTTATTTCACTTAGATTTGAGTGAATATTTATGAGAATTTTTATGTAAATAAAAATCATAAATTTAACTTATTTCAATTAGATTTGCATGAATATTTATGAAATTTTTTATGTAAATAAAAATTACAATATTTAAAAATATATATTACATCAAAATTATTCATTTTGCAACCCTAACTCCCCATAATTTACATCCCATCCCAATTTCCATTTTAAAAGTGTATATTATATCAAAATTATATATATATATATATATATATATATATATATATATATATTCCATCAAAATTTGGAAAAAGGATGAATTATACGCCCTAACTCCCCATAATTTATATGCCATCCTAATTTCCATTACTATGATAAATACTTATATACAATACTAGTTAAAAATACAACTACACCTACTTGCAAGTTGCCAACAGTAGCACTTATTCTCTTTTGTTGAAACGACCATGCTTGAAATAATGCATAAAATAATGTTGGTAATTGTAAATTTATATTTTCACCCATATTTAGTGTTTGCGTTCAACTGAGAAAACCTCTACAAGAACTTCACTCTTGATATATTTTAAATTTTTCACTCTTTTCAACATAAGGTTAAGAATTAGAGATGTGCACGATGCACCTATTTATGTTATATTCTTGGATATGTGATTTTTCTTTGAAGTTTGGGTGGAAAAACTCAGTTGGGTTGGGCTCGGCCCTGCCCAATATAGGTTTTAATTTTATATTTTTTTAAATCTAGAAAAACTTGGGTCAACCCAAGATAGGTTTTAATTTTATATTTTTCTAAATCCAAATAAACTGGAGGAAAAAAATAAAATAAAATAACCAGGCCAGCCTTTATAGGTTTCAAACGCTAAATGTGATTGTGTTGGCTCAAAAATAAACTTTATGTTTTCATGTTGGCAGGCATAAATTTATATTCAAGATTTATATTTAGCATTCAAATTCAGAATAACCGCAACCTACTATGTCCAGGGATAAGTGCTCACGAAGGAGTTAGTTAATTTGTAAATAAAAATTATTTAAAAAAATGTAACTTAATCGAGCAAAAAATTATCTTCCATATTTATATTTATATGTGGGTTTTAATGCAATCTAACCACTTAAAACCTACCATTTTCGATAAAAATAAAAATAAAATCACATAGAAACAAACAAGAAACAAATTAAGATGGTTATGCGAGGATTGATGCTGAAATGTGGAGATAAATACTTAATGGAATTTGGAAGCATCATTGGATGTATCAGACAGACCCAAAAAGGAGAACCAACATCACTGAAATTATTCAAATACACAAATACAAATAGAGTAGGCACAAAGATAAAAACAGTAGCATTAGAGAGCATTGCAAAGGAAAGAGGGCCTTAACCTTACTCATTGTTGTCCTCTTAATCCCTTCAGCCTTCAAATGGACAGTATCGCAATCCTTCTGATGCCTCCATCAATCCAAAGTGTTGTTCTATACAAAGTGCTACCCACTTCCACGGTTTGCCAAAGCTATCCAGAGACAGAGCGCGCTACCCACTTCCACGGTTTGCCAAAGCTATCCAGAGACAAAGACTACAGTGAAACCAACACAACAATTTGTTAGCCTGGGTTTTGAATGGGTCCACACTCCAACGAGGGTGGTGGGTAAACGAGTTAAAGTGGTCGGTAATTTTGTGCACGAAGAATAATTACTAAGCTATTAATTACTACATTAACCACTGGGCCACTTGTAAATGGTATTCATTTGGAATTTGGAGATCATACATATTATTAGTTTCAAGATAAAGAGATAAAAGGTATTAATGAAATTTTATGAAATTTACATTCTTTCATAAATAAACACAACAAAATGACATCTTGTAGAATTTATTCTCCATCAAAAACATGTCCTCTCAATTTAGTTAGGTTGGATATAAAATTTGGTTGTATTTGACCATAAAAATGTTGGTCAAATTCCATCTCTGGGTTAGATTATTAGTCCTGCCATGGGACTATAGCAATGAGTTGCCCTTTGACTATGTATTAGTTTATTGTTGACTTTAAATTTATGTGCTATACATAATGTGTAACTTTGAAAATCAATATATGTATTTTTTTTAATAATAATAATAAAAAAAAATTATAAAATTTAATTGGCTAATATCTTTGAAGTGTTATTGCAGACTTCACGTCATTCAATGTATAAAATTGATTACACAATTTAATGAATTGACAGTTTGACAAGAAATGAAGGAAGCATGATATTTACTTGTATTTATTAGGACCTTGCAAAAATCTTATCTCTTATTATTATATGGCATACTATTTATTAAGACCCTGCAAAAATTATATCTCTTATTATTATTATATGCCATACAAACCGAGATCTCTCCTATAGCGCCAACGTCAACTCACAAAACGAATGCTATGGATGTGGGATCTGTCCTATAGCGCCAACGTCAACTCACAAAACGAATGCTATGGATGTGGGAGCATTAACCTTCTTGTCGCTTCAATTATTATGGCATAAGCAGACTCATTCTTTTGGTTGCACGGTTTAAGCCCAACTGTGGTATTGGATTGATTCCCGACGAATAAGAGAGTTGGTTCGGTAGTGCCATCAGATCTAGTTGGTTCGATACTGATTCTAGGCACTTGGATATAGCATGGATATTTTTATTTTTATTTTCACTATAATTGTATTTAAATTTATATTTCATGATTTTTAAACATTTAAATCATATTTTATAATACAAGAAACATTGAAATGTTTTATGTTTTTCAATTATTACAAATACAATTAATAATATAAAAAATATTAAAATGTTTTATCCTTTTTTATTTAGTTTTACAGATTATATAATTTACTCTTATTTTAGTTTTAAATCATTATTTTATCAATTTTCAAATCTAATTAATAATATAAAAAATATTAAAAAGTTTTACCTTTTTTTATTTAGTTTTACAATTTATATAATTTAATCTTATTTAGTTTTAAATCATTATTATTTTTATTATGAATTTTCAAATCCATTAAAGGTAGGGACTACGTTGCTTTGCAACACTTGTTAAACATACTAAGCTTGTCTTCGAATCTTTGAACTTAAAGAAGGTTCTAAATTGTTATTATTTTATTTTTTAAGTAAAAAATTAAATATATCAATTTGATTTTTTAACATAACAAAAATTATTTTGAATTATTTTGAATTTTTTATATTAATTTTTTAATTCATTAAAATATTGTAATGGAAAATAATTGTCCTTAACCTGTTTGAATTTGCTTTAAATATTTATAAAGTTATATATTTATTTGAAAATATGATTTTCCTCATTGTTGAATTTGTTTTAAATATTTATAAAGTTATATATTTATTTGAAAATACGATTTTTCTCCATGTTGAACTTAGATATTTATTACAAAATTGTTTCAATTTTTTACTATTTTGAATTCACAATGGTCATCATTGTAATTGATGCCCTCTCTTTATTGTTATTATCGGTTTCATTGTTGAAAGTTTTGAGCAACAGTTACCTTCTCTACTTGCATGCTTATGTGTATGGGAATGTCATGTAAAGAATAATTTATGTATTGCTTTTGGAACATTGTGGAGGAGAAATCTACTAAGGTCGAGTTTCACGGAGGTGTTTGTATGTGAATTTGTTGCAACCTTCGCACTTTGAGCATTGAAGCTCTATGCAACTCCTTCCCCTCTCCTACAACATTGAGTTATCTTATCAACTTATCAATTGGCTTTCCATGGAATCTTCTATCCAAGTTCATGCAAAAGAACAAGTTTTTCAATCTCTAAAGTTGGGGCTTCTTCATCAACACCTTCTACAACCTTGAGCTTAATCATATCGATCACCTACACAAGACCACATATTAAAATTATATGTCCATTTCTGCAACTCATGGTGATCCTCTGAAATTCTCTATACAGAAAACAATTTTTAATGCTCAAATATGCGCCATGGTTTTACTGATGGTTTATGGCCTGTTGTGGACACAAATTGCATCAAGAATCCTCCTCCCAATGCCATGCTAGACTTTGCCATGATAGTGTTGGACAAAAAGCTTTATATTATAGGATGTAAGTGTTGATATTATGGTAGCTGCGGGAGGTATTAACCTCCATGTGTAACCCTAACAAGAATAGAATATTTCAGGAAGCAAAAAGAAACCCTAAATCTTTGGACATAACCCTAGAAGACAAGTCGGCTAAAGGAAATATTTACTATTGAGTTTTTAGCCTCTAGAATGAGAAGTCGGCCCACACAACTAAGGAGAAGTGGTATAAATACATGACGCTAGATCTCATTTGACACACACAACTCACAACTGCAGAAATGTAAGAGTGTGCACTATAGAAACTAAGTAAGTGCACAAGTCTTGAGAGTAGTTGTAGTTGCAGCTACTGCAACCTGTATTCTCGGTTTAGGCTTGGACTTTCTATTGGTTATGGTTTGGAATTTCTACCTTGTGTGCTAGCTCTGGAGAGAAGTACGCTACATTGATTGGATATCAGGCCTAGGGTTCACTTCCAGAACTATTCTCTGTCAAGGTTAAGGTTCTATGGGGTGGCTTTGGCCTATGGTTGGGTGACAATATTACTATATTGTCTATGGTTAAACGAGCACACCTATTATTTCTAACAAGTTATGGTCCCACACTATCTTTAGACAATCTAATTGCTGGAAGATAGATTGGGAGGATTTGCTCAGTTACAGCTGCAATCAGTTTTTGTTGCAACAATGAAACCCTAACCCTCTTGTTGAGACACCTTAAGTGAAGAGATTGACCTAATTTCTAGATAGCCTAGTGCACCCTAACCCAACACACCTTCTGGTACTCTCAGCAAGCTAAGACACCAAGTTTGATTTTTTTTATCAAAGTCAAAGTCAAAGGTTGACCAAGTCAAAGCAGTCATGACTTACTCTATGAAGTCAGAAAACAAGCTACAAGGGGCTTCTAACTTCAGAGCATGGAAGACAAGGATTGACCTCATCCTTGACAAAAATAAAGTGTTAGATATCGTGAAAGGAAAGATTGTGGAACCACAGGTTGAAGAAGGAAAAGAGAAGGAACCTCAGAACGTTGCAATTATGGACAAGTTCAAGGACAATGACATCAATGCCATCAGTATCATAGTGGACTTTGTAAAAGACCACTTGATACCCTACATCTCTCATCTTGACTCATCTAAGAAGATGTACGATGCCCTAACTAATCTCTTCTTAGTCAGAAACATTGGACAAGTAATGAGTCTGAAGAATGAGCTTCGAGACATGAAAATGAATGATGATGAAAGCATAACATCATACTTTGTGAGAATCTCTCAGTTAAGAGATCAACTACAAGCTATTGAAGAAATCATTTCAGAGAATGAACTGGTAAATATAGTACTCAATGGTCTTCCCAAGACATGGGATGCATTTGCCGAGGGCATGAACACAAGGAAGCAGTATCCCACATTTGAAGAACTTTGGACTTGTTGTGCATAAGAAGAATCAAGGATTAGCGCAAAAGAGAAATTCCAAAAAAAAAGATGATGATCAAGCCTACACAACAAAGTTCAAGAAATTCAGGAACAAGAAAAAGTTTGACTCAAGGAAGAACCAAATCAAGAGAGAGATATGTCAAAAATGTAATGCTTCAACTGTCGAAAATATGGTCACTACAAGAATCATTGTCCCGAGTTAAAGAAAAGGAAGGAAACTCACGAAGCATCAGTTGCCGAAGAAAGGGAACCCTCAAAGAAGGCTAAGCAGGATAAAACATGCTTCTTCTTCTAAGACAAGGTAATAATATTCTTCAAAACCCTTGTATATATCATGTTTACATAGTTCTTGTACATATCATGTATATCTATTTCTTAGAAGAAAATATGTTCAAGGGAAACAATGCCTATGGAAGAATAAAAGGATAAGGATTGCTATTACAATGAATACAAGTCAAGCAATACACATGAAAAGATGAAGTATGTTGACAATCTTTGGTAACAATTTCTGTGGAAGCTATTATATAAGTAACAACTGCCAGATAAGCCAAAATCAAAATCAAACATGAAGAGACCCAAAAAAAGTCAAAACAGAGGAAATTTGAAAAAGACTTGTGTCACCTTGCAAAAGGCAATAAGAATGCAGACGAAAGTGTGGACTATCTTAGATGGAGGGAGATGATTACAAAATTCCAAAAGAAGAGCATGCATTCATGCATGAAGCAAGAATTAGGAGGGAGATAATCCCAAATAATATGATCCATTGAGGATTATGAAGTATCTATCCACGTTCCCATTGAAAGTAGCAGCCATGAAAAGTAGCACGTGTTCAGTTTGACTTTAGAAGAAGTCTTATTCGAAAAGACGCCTTAAAGTATCCTTGGTTGTCCATCTACATCCATGATCCTATGATGAAAGGAAGAAGTTGGAATCTTTAGGGCATGGAATCTATAGAAAACTCCATGGACCCAAGAGCTAAAGAGAAACATGAGGAAGAACATGAATATTCCAAGAGAGAAAGAAAAGCCAGAACAACCAATTATTATTATACCGAAAATAACAAGACTATCAGCTTGGTTTGAACCCGCTAGAAGCAATCAAGCAAAAGAAATGGAAGTTATAATGAAGAACAATATATGTAAGAAATTGGAATTCTTCTTGGATCACAGAACCCTAACTTGGAGAAGGAGGCGACGGACCTTTGCAGGGCTGAGATGGACCAGCAACAACCCACGGAGAAGGATCCCGAAACGGAAACGAAGCCAGTCCCCGTAGATGGAGTCTTTGTCGTGCTTCCAGCACCAGGATGGAAGAAACGGTTCATCTCGTCGAGAAGGTTAGCGGTTGGCGCAGAGGAAAGCCTAACGCGGGAACAAACGAGAAAGTGGTTGGTTATGCAACCCCTTCTAGAAGAAGGGTTTCTCAAGGGGACATCGAGAGACACCTCCATGGCCCTTTTTACATCTATTCTTTCACCCCAGCCGGAGGAAGCAGAACTTCGATGGGTGGTCACAACCAAGGAGGGAGGCTCCAACTCGTTCTCTGGCGAGAGAGAACCAGCGATTTGGGCCCAGATCAATGCTGAGAATAGACTGTGGGTGCGGCAAGTGCTAAGCCCTATCTGTCGCCGCCGCCTTGATCTAAAGTTTGAAAGCCATTCAACTAGCAGAGACCTCAGGGATCTTTGGCTCTGGGGGGATTCTCCGCCTTCGCTCTGGTATAGGAATCTAGTTAAGAGTAATGCAAGAGCGAGGTTTCATTCTGAACATCGCGGCAAGACTAGCTTCAAGATTGCGGCAGGCTTCCCCCTTTTTGTAAAAACCATTGCCAAATCTTCTCTCTGCTTGCAGGCTCAAGACTCAGACTCTATTTTTGAGCTCAAAACCCAAATCCACCAGGCTACAGGTACTCCGCCTGGGTTCCAATGACTAATCTTCGAAGGACGACAGCTTGGGGATGGCTCTCTGCTACGGGACTATGGGAATCTAAAAAATGCAACCATTTCTCTCACTTCTCGTTTGCGTGGAGGAGCACCTTCAATCACTCATCCAAGCTCTTACAAGCATGTCATGAAATCAGGGACTTCCGCTTCTTTGGGGTTCAAGGCTAAACCTTCAAAAGTAAAGGAGCCCTTTGGATCTACCTTCATTTTGGAGTAGTGCGCAGAACCTCCAACAACAGAAGTCGAAGATCCCTAAGTCTATGGCTATGCCTTTATCTACCAAGCAAAAGCCCTCATTTGTCGCTTCAACGGAATTTGGCCCTCGACCTCTGCGCTAAGGGAATGGGTTAACAAGACCTGGTTGACAGGTCATGAGCTGTTCTTTTGCTCCAAGGGGTTCTTCATCGTCAACTTCTCCACAGAAGCCGAATGTCAACGCGTGCTAGACTAAGGTCCGTGGTTCTGGGGCAGATCTGGTCTCTCCATGCAGAGATGGTTCCCTGACTTCAATCCACTGACCATGACAGCCATGACTACACCGGTCTGGGTAAGACTACCCAATCTACCCTTGCATTTCTATTCTTCATCTTTTTTACCCACTCTGGGCAATGCGTTGGGTAGATTTATCAAGACAGACACGGACAGGATAGCGAAAGGCTTCATCACTTTTGCTTGCATATGCGTTGAAATTGACCTTAGTCAAGGGCTTCCGGATAGGATTCTTATAGATTGGGATGAGGGAGATCCTTTCACGCAGATGGTCGATTATGAGAACACCGCCTTCAGATGTCGCTCCTGTCAGCAAACAGGGCACCTTCAGGCAACTTGTCCTCTATCCCCAATCCCTTCCTCAACCTCTGGAGCATAGAAAAGAGCCAATGGTTGGCAAGGACCAAAATCTCACAAAAGTCGCTCGAACCCTTCTTCCGACAACAAGCAACATCACAAAGACGCTCCAACTCCTCCGCATTCCTCAATGCCTTCACAGGCCCCAACTTTCGCTCAGTAGCCAACTGTCGACCCAAAACACTAGCCTGCGGCCTCGGCACAAAATCCTGAAGATTCAGAAGTCATGATTCCAACTCCCGCAATTAAGTCCTTGCACCCACCTCTCGAAAAGGGGGAAACAATTGACACAATCATGATCACAGCCCCACTCCCAGGGACTCAGAAGCATCCTCATGAATCAGACAACTCAGACAACAACAAAGAAGCACCCCTAGATTTAGCAGCTCAAGACTATGGCACTTCCTCAGACCATCTGGCTTTGGTGGTAAAAGTTGTTGAGCCTATCAGCTCCTCTGGTTGGATTGATGTTCGTAAGAAAAAAGGTAGAAAGGATCCTCACCAGCCAACACAATGATCCGGCCCTTTCTCCTTATATTGTAATGTTTCATCTT
>JASDQU010503609.1:68401-81444 GCA_032191745.1 Picea mariana
GTAGAATACCCAACAACAGCGTGATGAGGGTAAGGTTGCGTCTTTCGTGCTGCATCACCCAGGCTTTGATGCAAGCACATACAACACTTCTAGAACAACAAAAGGAGGTAGAACGGGAAAATATTTCCTTGAAAGCGAAGTGGGATGAGGAAAAGGAACAGTTGCTAGCAGATCAACTTGAAGTTTAAGAAAGGATTCAAAAATCACTACACTCTGTGATAGTCATAGAGGTGAAGATGGAAGACCGTCTTCCAAAATAGCTAACCCAACTGGAAGAAGTAATCCAACAACTCCAACAATGCATCATGGATCTGGAGCTCTGCATCATGCTTGAGACTCAGGAAATTAAAGATCTAAGAGAGGCCACTACTCAAGGCACAGTTGGCCGGTTAAAAACCTTTTCCTTGGAATGCAAGCAACTAAGCACGAAAAGCACCCAGACTTATGAAACCTTCGCAGAGACTCCAGAATTGCATACATTGGAGGCAAAACTCCAAGAAGCCAAGTAGCATGCAGATGCGCTACAGGTGTAGATAAATAATTTGACCCTGATGGAAAGAATGAAGAGGTTCGCAGAACAACGCACAACCCAACAATAGGTACGTGTGCTACAAAGTAAAGTGATGGAAGTCTCCCAACGACTTCAGCCGATCCAAGAAAAGGCATGCCAACTGTTCACTGAACTTGAAAACTAGGAAGTTGAACTCAAACAGGTTGTCATCACTGTAGAACAACACCTGGAAGGACTGTTCAATGACATAGTGATCCAGGAACTTACTGAGCAAGAGGTTGTCACACTACAGTAGGTTGAAGTGGATTGAGCCAAGATCGAGGCATTCGAGGCAAAATTGAACAGACCTAAGTGACTCGGGATGAGTCACAGGTGAGTGTTGGGGGCTTGTTGGCCCTTGACCAAGTTTTGAAGGATACTTGATTATATTTGACCATGTTGGGACTGCGAAATCTTGCCAAATATGGAGTGCAACGCGAAGCAAGCAAGACCTATTTTTGGGTACCTTTTAGGGTTTTGGGGTTGATGTAAAGGGAAAGGGATGTTAGCTTGTGGGTTTACCCACGTTTAGGCTCATTTTGTAATCTATAAATAGATACTTAGGCAATGTAAGTAGGGGGGACAACTTAGTGCAAATGTATAGCTAAAGGCTTAGTGCTAGTAGCTAGACCCGTGTGGTCGGATGGGTATTGCAAGTGCTCTGTGCATGATTGTAAGTAGATCGCAATGCTAAGTGCAAGTTGTGGTAGTTTTGTGCTGAGCACAATGAAGAAGGATCTAGTGAGCATATCTTTTTTCCTGTGTGAAGTAAGGGTCATTGAAGCTCTGTGTTGTAACTGCTTGACCGAGATGATATAAAGAATAAGACTTTGTGGACATAGCCCCAGGGTGGGGGTGAACCACGGTAACTCTGTGTAATGTGCTTTGTTCTTTGACCTAAGTGTTGTTTCCTTTTGGCTAATTGCTTGCTATGATTAAGTAGATCTAGTTATGCTCTGTGCTTATGATAAAAGAATGAATGTTAGATCTGATATATAAGATGTTCAATGCTTGATCTTTTGAATCTAATATGTGTTTCTGGCTAAGTACTGAATCATATTTAGTCTAAGTATTCATTGCGATGTTCTGTGCCATCTTCTAAGTACCATAAGGGTTAAATATAGATGAATGATCTATGCTAAGTTCCTTGTAATAGATATAATCACAGATCATTGTCCCAGCTAAGGTTTCAGACACTTGAGTCCTAAAAGCACCCCTACCTCTACCTCAGGTGAGACTTCATCTTCTTTGCAGGTGTTGCTAAAAGGGTTCGTAGTTAGGGTTTTGTTGGTGTGCTCTTGAGCATTGAACCCCAGGTCTGACCCTGTGCCAACAAGGAGGCTCTGCTCACACTGGAGTTAAGCACGAGGTTGTACAAAGTTTGTTGAAGGGATAACCCCTGGATACTCACCTAGCTTCAAAGATATTTCTATGGATTTATTCGTATTTGGGGATCTTGTTAGTATCCATACCTCTGTGAGAGGTGATGCTTTCAAGGTTTCAGGCTTTGCTACYCTGCCCATACGGTGAAATCAAGTCCAAGACAACACAAACCAACCAAAGTAAAGATAGCAAAGTACATTCAATGTCAACCTATGCATATGATCAAGGAGTTATGAAATAAAATAAGAGTGATTTTATGGGAAAGGGACATGCCACTGTATTATATTAAATGAAAGTAGAAGATACAACTAGATCACCTTGATGTCGAAAGATTCCTTTCAGTGACCCTTGGTTCCAACACACACACTTGCTCTGTACTTGCATGAAGAAGATCCAATACAACTTGATAGACCAAATAGAGACTTCAAGCTTCTGTCCAAGCAGGGTTCTTCACACAATCCTTTCACCAATTCTTAATTCAATCTTGCTTAACCTTTTCCATGAGAAACCTATCAATATATAGCAGAAGGAGGGATGGTTACATGGATGAGGATGATCCCACCAAATCTGAGAAGTTAGTAGGATGACAACCATGTGAATGCCAACTCATTTTCTAGAAGATTCCCTTCTAGAACCTTCATGACCTCTTCTCTTCTTCAATCTTAAAAATAGGTTCACACCCTACCTATAGAGTAGATTGTGAATAGTTCACACCCTAAGTGTGGGTGTCCTGCGAGAATGAGGGATTTTCGCACCCTCTAACATAGGCAGAATGTGAACTCATCTTAAAATGTGTTTTTTGGAAGAAGACAGTAGTCACTTTTCTCATGAAAAAAGTCCTTGTGGGAGCCTGAATACATCACTTGTAGAGACATCACCAGAGTGACCAAAATCATGTGTAACTGTGCAAAAGGGCCTCTTGCGGGGGCCAAAAAATGGATTTCAAAGTTTGGTTTTGCTCAATAAAAAATATGCAAGAGATTAAAACAAGTTGTTGACTCCCCTCTCATGGCTCTTTTGCAGGTGTTTGACCATCACAATGTTGGAATGGCGAGAAAGGGAACATGAGGAGGATGATGCCATTACCGAGAATGACCCGGGTACAGTCGCTGCCCTTTGGGACTGTGGACTATTAAAAATTTTTAGGATCCCAAGCATGAGAGCCCAACTTAGGTTGTTGGAATACCTGGTCCATATGTGGGATGTGTACCAACAATTATTTCACGTGGGAGTCCATACGCTGACCCTAGATATCGAGGATATTTATTTTATAATGGGGTTGTCATGGCATGGATACCATGCTACTTTAACCGGAGGCAAAGGCGATGAGCTCCCGATGAGCGAGTATTGTCGCCATTATTGTGTTCCTCAGGCAGAGAGAAGCAAAGGTAAGGTTGCTATTTGGGGGGTCCAAGATCTGACCCAATGGACCATTTTGTTCACTATTGCACACATGGATGGGAACACAGCTCCGCACATGGCTCTCTAGAGCTATTTCCAATACGCCATAGAGTGTACAGAGCCTCAGGTCTTCAACTAGTCAGATGCAATTCTCTGTAGTATGAAGAGACAATTGACGAAGTACAAAAAGGGTGACTTGAAGCAGTTTGGGTACGGATCACTTTTGGTGTCATTCTTCCTTGAGAGGGTCCCACTGCTATGACTATAGGTTGATTAGGGTTTACCGGCCCAACAAGATTCGAGGATGTTGAGGTGGTGCAACCTCATGGCTCAACACGTAGCAGGGCCTATAATCAAGTATAATGATTCATTTTTTGACTGGTTGAGGCCCCAGATGTTGATGATTGACGAGTATGCATATGCTGGTTTGGATTTCTAAGGGGATCTAGATTTGGCCCTGCCCAAGGATGCTCAGTGGGGTGACTTAGGTAAGAAGTACACATTTTTTATTTTTAAATGTTTTTGCAAATTTTATCATATGAAATTTTTTTATGTTTGTCCAAGAACTAATCAAAAAATTTATTTTTGATGACATGGATGTGGGGCCATATTGACCTCCATGAACGTCTCCTATTCAATGACGAGGAGAAGCGGCTCCAGTGGCGAGATGGGATGTTGAAGACTATGAGGAAATGGAGCGGAACTTGGAGGGGTTGACCGCGGACATCCTGGATATTGCTATTGGGGATATCTCGAGACGTTACCAGCACCATACTATGGGTGTGTCTGAGTCTATCAGTCGACTACTTCGTAGAGTAGCCTGAGAAGTTGTGTGTTATCATGAACATCATTCGTGATTCTACTTTGTAGAAGCTATGGGCTTTGCATTTTGAGATTTTGATCCTTGGACATAAACTTTTTTGTAAAAACTTTTGATCGTTATATACATATATATGGCTTCTACCATCTTATTTTGTGTTGTGTTATACATGTGATGTGTCATTGGTTTATAAATGTCCCAAATGTCTGTCTAACACATAGTTGGCTAATGCATCAGTCAATGTATTTAGACATCTAGGAATGTGTTGATATTCGATATAATCAAAATAACATTCCAAGAGGTGAATTCGTAAATATACCCGTAATAAAGTAGGACTTCGGATAGCATAGACGTTACTCAATTGTAGTACTACTAGCTACGAATCGAGTCGTATAACCAGGTGGTGGATACCAAGTGAAATAGCATCAATCAACAATTCGATGACGACACTATATTTTACAATATTGTTGGTCGCATGACTGAGGCACACACCTCGTAGACTAATAAGTTTGCTCGTAGGGTCGTAAATTTCCCATGCAAGGTTTCGAGTACTACGGCTAGTTCCATTGGTGAAGTCGATGTGGGGTGACGAAAACTCCAACATCTGGAAACCAAGCACAACGCAAGATAAGTGGTCAAGGGTAGAGACCCAAATAACGAAAAAGCACACAAAAAGTATGATATAATAAAATACAAGCACTCATGCACAGGTGGTATGAGGCATAGTACTTCTTTAAGTATAACCCATTTCTAGGTTCACTCAAAGGGATACCATCGTACTCCACTAACTCGTAAGATCCTTTTTCCAAAACTCATCTAATGATATAAGGACCTCGCCACATAGCTTCAAATTTTCGAGCTCCTAGCATATCCCGATCTTGTTCGTAAAGGAGAACCAGATCAACTTAGAAGAAAACACGTGGCTTGACATGTTTGTCGTATTGGGCTTTGACACATTTCTTCTGGTCTTCTATAACTAGGGTGGTGTCACGACAGGTTTCGTCTAATTGCATGAGATACAACAAGCATTCTTCTTCAGCAGAAGTGTTTGGGAGAAGTTTGACGACGAGTTTTAGGGAGGGTATCTCACATTCAATCGACAAGATGGCTTCTAGACCATAGACTAACTGGAATGGTGTAAACCTGGTAGCAGACTTAATGGATGTCCGGTAAGCCCATAATGCTAAAAACAACATCGTGTGCCAACTCATTTTGTGAATCCCTATCATTCATCGAAGCATGGTAATGAGGATTTTGTTTATTGCTTCAACTTGGCCATTGTCTTGTGGGTAATAGAGTGTTGAGTTTTCATGGCGAAGACCCAAATTTTCAGTGAGTTCAGACATCATGAAGTTTCTAAAGTGGCTAACGTGGTCAGTAACGATAGCCTGAGGAACACCAAACCGAGCAATGATGTGATTGAATATAAATAATGTTGTAGTCCTTCCGATATTGTTGAATGTTGGCATCACCTCAGCCCATTTCGTAAAATAATCTACGGCTACAATATGCCCCCCGGCTGAGTGAGGGTGACATGTCATGAAATTGATACCCCATTTCGCAAAAGGAACAATAGAGACCAAAGGGTGTAGAGGCGTAGGGTGTGATCGTATTTTATTGTTGTAGGTTTGGCAAGCATGGCATTGTTGGACGACAATTATACAATCGTTGAATAAAGAAGGCCAAAAATACCTTGCTCGTAAGATCTTCTGGGTAGTAGCATACCCAGACATGTGACCACCACAGGCTCTTGAATGGTAATCATTGAGGGATTTCTCAGCTTCGTCAAATGTGAGGCAGTGTTGAAAAACAGAGTCAATCCCATGATGATACATAGTATCACCGAGGATAATATACTGACAGGCTTGGTAGCGTATTTGATGATGGTCAGTGCTAGACAAATTGGGCTAGAAAGTCTGGGTCTAGAGATATATGACGATATCTCTGTACCAAAGATCATCAGAACTAATCAGGAAGAGGGATTCATCGAGTAATGAATTTGCTGCTACATTTTTCGTCTCAGATCAAGGAAGGTCGCAGATCAACTCGGAAAACACCAAGGATTTCTTGGACTTAGCGCGTTCGAATTCTAAGTCAAACTCCTGGAGTATTACAATCTATTTGGAGTATTTTCCCCCTAGCAATTGGCATGTGAGAATGTGTTGCATAGGGTTGCAGTTAGAAATTACCGTAGTTTTGCGAGACAGGATATAGTGCCGGAAATGTTGAACTGCTTGGACGGTTGCCAAGGCCAGTTTTTCAACATGTAAATACTTGGTTTCTGTAGTCATGAGACTCCAAATCAAGTAATAGATGACATGTTCGTCATGAGAGTCATCCTCCTGGACGAGAACCATAGCGATGGTATAGTCCGAGGCTGCGACATAAAGGAAATAATCTCGACTGTAACCCAGTGGGAAGAGTAGTGGCGTACGTGTCAACGACATTTTCAAAGCTTCGAAAGCTTTGTTGGTAGTGGTATCCCATACGAACTCAGAACCTTGCTTGAGCAGTCATGTAAATCCAAGATTTATCTCAGCATAGTTCATGATGAAACGATGGAGGAAGTTTTCCTTCCCTTGCAAACTTTGTAACTGGTGAAGTGAGGAAGGAGGAGGGAGATTGAGAATCACCTCGACCTTCAAAGGATCTACCTTGATCCCTTGACATGAAACAATAAAGCCCAGAAGTCGGTTGGATTCTACGCAAAAAACACATTTGTAGGGATTCAAGCGTATGTGGTAAAACCGACATCGAAGAAAAATGGCACGAAGGTGTATTGGATGATCTACACAATGCATGGAATGAGTGGGTAAGTCATCAAGATATGGTTGCACAATGTGCTTTATATCATGAAAGGCRTAAGACATATCACGTTGAAAAGTTGCACCAACATTCTTTAAATTGAATGGAAGTTTCTGGTAGGCGAAAGTGCCCCAAGGACAAATAAAAGATGTCGTGTGTTGGTCTGAGGGTACGATATTGATTTGATTATATCTGGAGAAACCATCCATCAGAGAGAAGATTTCACTTCCAGCACAATCGTCGACGATATGGTCGACGAAGGGGGTAGGAAAGTTGTCTTTAGGACAAGTTTTGTTAATGTCCCTATAATCAACGCACACAAAGATTGTGCCTTATTTCTTGTCAATCGGAACAAGATTGGAAACCCAGTCAGTTAGAGCCACAGGGTAAACAAAGCTAGCTTTGAGAAGTTTCTCAACTTCAAGCTTGATAGCGGCTGCTTTACATGGGTGGACTGGACAAAGTCGTTGTCGGATGGGTTTAGCACCCGGGTATGTCTTAATCTCATGTACCACAATGTCGGGGTCAATCCCCGACATTTCTTCATAGCTCCATGTGAAGACGTCATGAAATTCTTGGAAGAGAGACTTGTAGGTGACAACTTCATCGTGGGAACACGAAGCTATGATATGCACATTTTCGACAACTCCAGGTTTTATGGATATGTAGAGGGGGATGGTGGGTGAGATATTACTTAAGTTCCCTTCGTAGAACATATCGTCTATAGACTTGGGAACGGTATAAATGATGACAATGGTTGACAGGGTCAAGATTCGTTGGTAACCCTCGATGGTGCGTTGTTTCAAGAAGAGGATGGAACGATGATGTCCATCGTCCCAAGGGGTATCTTCCATGGACATAATATACATAATCATCTTGTTTGTAGGAAAAATGATACGGAATGGATCCGGAGATAAATCACCAAGAGAGGGGGTTTCCTATTGAATGGATTGATAAGAAGATTCGACCAGACTCAAAGGCATTTCGTCGCCATAAAGAAGATGATCGTCTAGGTTGGGTACCATCCACGGGTCATAAGATGCAGGGGTTATGTGAATAGAGGTGGAGATCATATTGATCGAGGTGACAAACGGGTGTGGAACATTGGGTGGTGGGATGGGGAAAGTACCCATCAAAGAGGAGTCTTTAAGGAGACCCACACCGACGTTCTCATATCCAGGGGGGTTTTGCAATGAAAGGTACGTTGTCGATATTTGCATCAGAGTGAAAGTAGGCCAATTGGTCTATGGTAACTACTTTTCCTTGATGTGGGAAACACATGACACATAAAAGAGTGGACACAACTGCACGCATGGAATCGATCCAGCTATGGCTAAGTAGAAGGTTGTGATCGAGAGGAGTGTCAAATACCTCCACTTCAATGTTGACCGTTTTGCCTTCTAACGTAATAGGCAATGAGGGGAGGACACTGTAAGGCTTAAAACTAGAGCCATTGAAGGCTTTGAGCATGTTGTGGGATTCATTCAAAGGAGGAGAGTCGATGGCTTTCTAGCAGGTAAGAGACATGACACACGTCAATGCACCTTCATCAATAACTGTTCTACAAATGTTTTTGTCGGAGACAATAACTTATATTTGGAATGCAAGTTGAGGGGGTAGCCTTGGAATGTGATATTCCAAGTCAAAAATTATTAAATTCGTATCCATAGGGTCGATTCCACTAATAGCTTTCAACAATGCCTTCCGTTGTATAGGACAACTCTGAAGAACTTCGAGGGCTGACATTGCGGATGGTGCTTGGGATAGATCTTCAACAATACTGTATTTCTGGGCAACACGTGCATGAGGATTGAAAGACAATTTTCGAACAACACCCTTTGGGGGAGGACGAAGAACTTTATCTAGGCTCGATCATTCAAGATGAAGAGGACCGTTGGTAGGTGGAGTCGTGGGAGATGGTTGGATCAACGAAGGAGGTATTGCGTCAACCTTCTCTTTGGAGGAAGAATACTCTTTGGCACAAGTGGTAAGTGTGATGTCATTCTGCTTTGAATCACCTGTATGCATTAAGACATAGGATGTATTGGAGGGTGAAGGTTGGTCTTGAATGACCAATTGGGCCTATTGTTGAGAGGGGAAGGATTGTGAAAATATGGCCGGAATGGGGGGTTTCGTGGTCCCTTGAAGGAACTTAGTAACCTTGGCTCGTCATGGAAAATCCTTAGTGCAGTGATCATCACCACAGATAAGACAAGGGTATCGGGGTTTGCACTTGTCCCTATCATCAACAAGTGGTGTTTTGGTTTTCTCAGATTGCGGATTATTTTTATCCTCCTTGTTCTTACCCTTTCCCTTTTTGTATTTGTTTTTGTCGATGGGGGTAGATTGAACAGAGTTTACCTCAGAAGTCTTGCCGGTGGGAGGGGTAGGAGATGGGGCATTTTGAACATTAGAAGAAATGGGTTTGGGGTTGTTGCCAGAGGTTTGGAAGGAGTGAGGTTGGGCATGGAAAGTGCCAATCATGCTGTCAGTTGCATGAGAAGCAACAGGAGTAGTTGAAGTAGTGGAAGTAGAAGGACGAGGTGCGTCAGGGAGTAAGTCGTAAAGAGTACCCGTTTGTGAATAAATGAGGTCGAGGTATTGAGCATGATTGATTGCTTGTTCTTCTATGACAACTCCTCCCATGGAGATGTCACGAGCACTGTCGTTCACGAATGATTTCGTGAACCACTCTGCTAGCAACTGATCGAGAAGTTCGAGTTTGATGAGATGTCATCTCCATCGCCACTCATGAATGTGATCAGAGATATGAGTGGCTTTGGTTTGTTTGAAAGAACTCAAAATCTGGGTTCCCATTTCATAGCGGATCGGTAACCGGTAGTGGGTGAGGAAATCCATAGCGAGGGTGTTGAATTCGGTGAAGAAGCCTCGTGGTAATTCTATATACCACTTTGCGGCGGAACTTGTGAGGGTTCACTGTAAAAGGTGTAAACGAATAGAGTCATCCATCAATGAGTTGGATGAGCACCAAAGGTGAAAAGTCATTACATGATTGTTTGGTTCCTATCCCGGTTTACCATCGAATTTAGGGATGTCGGATGGTAGTTTGGCTGGTATGGCGGGCCATTGAGGAGAGTGACGGATCGGATCATTTAAAATCCTTAACAGATCAGGGAGGTCCAGGGTGGCTAAGAAGGGTAACTGTCTATTCACATGTGGGTATTGGTGACTTTGGGGAGGGAGTCTCGTCGGTAGACCAGTGGGACCATAAGCAGTTTGCATATAATGCGAAGTCTGGGCAGATTCGGTGGTTGGTGTGGAGGCAAGTAATTCATAGAGTTGTACCTTTGAGCGTTCGAGCCCCAAATAGGATTAGATATGCCTGGATATGGTTGGCCTGTACTAGGGGGTATGACAGAGCTAGCTTGAGGCTGTTGCCCCTTAGTTGAGTGAGGATTATGTTGTATAAGATAATTCCAATACTGGGCCAAGGATGGAGGTATGTTTTGTCCATAAGGTGGGGTTGGTGGGGGTTTCCCCCCAATCGGGGGTTGCGTCCCAGTTGGGATTTGTCCTGCAAAAGGGGGTTGGGTTTGGCCTCCTTGGTGAAATTTTCCACCAACAAGAATCTAGTAATTAGGTGTGAAATATGGGATGGTGACACTAGGGTCAGTACCTCCAATAGAGGATGGAAGAGGTCCTCTAAAAGGGGGTCGAGGAAGTGTCGGAATAAAACTGGGAATGAGATGGTGCCCAAAAGAAGTGGAAACGCCAAGAGTCTCGGATGAGATTTGTGTAGGAGCAGGAATAGAAGCATTCAATGCATGATATCCGGGCAGAAGAGTTGGGGTGAATCTGGGCAAAAGTGGTGTGCCAATGGGTGCTTGGCTAGCCGCTGTAATCCTGATGTGAGGACTCGTAGTATCTGGGACCATTGTGTAATGGACCATTTGTAGAGGGATATTCAAGATGTGGTTAGCTGGTGGAGCGTCTGTACTAGGAAAATAATAGGCAGTAGTAAAAGGTACTACATCTGGATCAGATGTTTCAGGCAACTCAGGTGCGATAGTGATATCAATGCCTGCTCCTGAGCCAAAGAGATACTGTCTAAAAATTCCAGTAGTCCAAAAAAGGATCTTGACCCTCAGGTCCTATGAAAGATCCGGTTGGTGATCCAGAAGACTGAACAACTATATCTCCAGAAGAATTCACTTGCACAATACGTTTCTCGGAGTTGGGAGGAAGTCGAAAGTCCTCTCGAGAATTGGTAATTCGGAACCGTTCTAAAGAGTTAGTTCTTTCCACTGGTGGGGTGGCAACGTCTTGGACTTCACTCTGTTGAGGAGAGCCCTCCGGTGAGTTGGTAGGCAAGGGTTGAGAACCTTCCAGATCTTCTGGGGGTAGGCCTTGCATTCTACGTGAACGGTGTGGAGGGTCAATTATGATCGAGTTAGAATTTTACGAAAGAAATTCTATGGCCAACTTGGGTAAAAAAACAACACGCACTAGTAAAATCTAGGGAGAAAAACCAAGAAAACAAGACCTTACAATTCTGAAGTCACTAGTTGGTGATGAAATCCAACATTGCAACGAAGAGACAAGAAGGGGATGGGCTAGGGTGGAAAAGTTACGTTGATGACCTGCTTAACGGACTTACACCCTGGTGCAATCTCCCACACATAATCATGGGTATACCCTCCAAGCAACCTAAGTGAGTCTGGCCAACGTCGATTCCAGGTACCATGAAGACTTACCCCTTCACAGTTAACTTGTGTAAGACCCTAAGAAGATAGGCTACTAAGGTTACCACCAACAAAAATAATGGTTGGGCTAACAGTCGACAGTCCGATCCACATGCAAGGGTAGGGTATCTAGCCCAAAATCAGCTTGAGAGGCTTCCACTCATCATTGTGGGTATACCTTCAAGTGACCCCCGTAATACATGCAATCTATACACTAATATCAACAAAGTAGGGTGAATAACTCTATCAATCTCAATGCGACCTCAGGTTTGACCCTTGTGTGAGAAGGGATTCCTAGGAAAAAATGCTGCAAATGGAATTTGACACTCCTTATCACAAGATACTATTGTGTTTTTTGTGCTTTGGAGAGTGTGTCTCACTGCCTATTCCAAAGCTCTAACCTAGCTAATGTTGGTTTAAAAGAGCCTTAGAAAAAGTTACTAGTTGATTTTAAAATTGCACAATATTATTAAATGTTTTTTTTACTCAAAAGGAGACGGAAATGAAACCGATGTTGTGTGAGACTCTGAACCAACAATGCATAAATAGGAATGAATGATACAAATTTTTGTTCGATGAATCCTATTTACAGGAGGGAAAGAGGAGTTTTCTGGAACAATGTGCACTATGATGTATGATCTTCTCTGAAATGTAATATCAAACAACCATGAACAATGCAAATTCCCTATTCGTTCTATTTCAATACTTGAATGCCAATATTTTCGAATAAAAAGTTGCTTAAAAAAAGAAAATATCTTTAATTTTTATTAGAAACCAAGCAACGGGGATGGAACTAAGAAAAAGTAAGTAACCAACGAAAAATAAATACACAACAAACACCCAAATCGATCTTTCAATGAAGACAAAAATAACAAACTGACAAGACCAGTCTCTTCAAATGCACATGGGTAACAATTTTCCAAGTAATAAGCAATTGAAAAGGACAATTAATCTCAACTTTTAATCCAATCAAAGGCTCCCAACCAAACAAGCACTCAGATTTCTAAACCGAAGATTATACCGTTGTTAAGAAAAAGGTCAAGAGGTAAAAATTGAGAAAAATTGATCAAGAAGATCTCTCAGTTTTTGAAAACTAATCATTCGCAAGATTTAAAGTCAAGAAACATTCAATCACTGGCCAGAAAAGTTCTTCCTAGACACACAAACACATCTGGGCATCTGAGGACACAAAAGACTTAATCTAAAATTTTACAAGTGAGTTCGCAGGCTGGCAGTGGAGTACAGTGCGAGAATTAAGGATTCTCGCAGGCTAGACACAGGCAAAGTGCAAGGAGTTCGCATTGAACTGAACAATAGGGTGTGAACCTCAGTTATTCTTACAGGCTACAGAAAGGTGCAGTGCGAGAAGGTTTGTAATCAA
>JASDQU010503610.1:11454-39852 GCA_032191745.1 Picea mariana
CGAAACATTTGCAAGGAGTGCGTTGACGAAGGTTCAGAGTTTATCTTTGAAAGCTCAGGAGGGATACCATTGTTCTCATTCCTGCAAAGGTGCAAGTGAAGCATAGAAGCCGTGTAAGATGTGCTCATGCTGGTTGAAAGCTTAGGACTTATCAACTAAGGGAAGGATTTGAGGACTGTTGTTGTAGGAGGTGCACAAAGTCGAGAAATCAAATACTTAGAAGTATTTGAAGAAGTGCCGCAAGGAGTGCGTGCAGGAACCCTTTTGGAGGTCTGAGTTTGTAAGTGAAAGCTCAGGAGGGATAGTACCTTTGAACACTTCAAAGGAGGACGAAGGTCGAACTACTTCAAAGGGAGACAAGGTTCGAAGTCACCCAGCAGAAGTAAAGTTCAGAAGAAAAAGAACCTTGGTTATTTCGCATAAGTTGTCCAGGAGCAACGAGCGGTCGAAATTCTCTATGGAGAATTCACGAAATAGTGAGGACCGTAGGATCTAGAGAAGTTGCAGGGTGGTTAGAGGTAGGTGAACTCATCACTCTAGGATCCAGAATCAATGTGGACCATTGATCGTGCTTTCACAAGCCGCCAGATCATTTCGGCATTTCAGGTATCCTGGCAAAAAGGAGTTGAGCGCAGTGGAATGAAAGTCCCGAAGTTGCGAGTTGCAACAGGAATTGGCATGGAGTTTTGGGATTTCGGCACTTCGGGTGTTAGGAAATAGAGGAGGCAATGTTTTGGGATCAAGAGTCCCAAAAGTCGGAAAGGTAGGAGAGATAGGTGGCAAGGATCCATGTCAGAAAGAGAGGGCATAATCATCAATTAATAACATAAAGTATTTATCACCTTTTAAACCCTTTGTTGTAGTTGGTCCAACTAGATCATTATGCATAATTTCTAGTGGTCTTGTTGTTGAATATTCTTTTGATTTAAACCTAGTCTTTGTTTGTTTTCCTTGTTGACAATGCTTGCATAAAGTGTTAGTTGGTTTCGTGATCTGGGGAATTTCTCTAACTGTTTCCCTTTTGTTGAATTTTAGAAGGTTATCAAAATGAATGTGACCCATTCTTCTGTGCCATATCCAACTTTCACCTTCCTTTCCTATGCAACACTTTTCATTTCCAATTTCACTTAAAACATATATGTTGCTTGAAGTTCTCGCAACTATTGCAATCAATTTTCCTGGACCTTATTTTCTTATCTCACAGTTTTGTGAATCAAAAATAAATTTATGACCTTGGTCACACATTTGACTCACACTTAGAAGATTATGTTTCATATCTTCTACTAGTAGAAAATTTTATGCCTTGGTATTCTTGTTCCCAATTCTGACTGTGCTTTTTCCAACGATTTTAGCTGAATCATTATTTCCAAAGGAGATTGTTCCATCTCTTTCCTTTCTTAATGTAAGAAACCTATCTCTATCACCTGTCATTTTTTTTGAATAGCCATTGGCAACATACCAACCATGTTTCTTCTGCTTAGATTGTAGAGCGAGTGTCCATTCTTCATTTCTTTACTGATTCTGCTTTCTTATCCATGTCCTTTTATGAGGTTCCTATCTGTGATTGTTGTTGTTCTGTTGTGGTTCTTTAGGAGGGATTTCCATTCTACAATATTTGGCCATGTGTCCAAAGTTGTTGCATTTGTAGCATTCCACTTCAGTGCTCAAAGATTCAAACATGTTGTAACTTCTTCTCTGTGTTTTACTAGGCCTTCTTGGATGATACTTTTGTGTATGACTTTCAAAGTTGTTTATGTTCCTATTGTTAGCTCTGCAATTCACATCTTTATGTCCAAAATTATTACATGCATAACATAAACCAAAAAAGATAGTTTTATACCTGGGAGTTGAAGATCTTCTGAAAGGAGGTACTCTTATGAATCCTTATTCTTCCCGAGGCCTATCTGTTTCTGTCGGTTGTTGATTCTGAAATATGAATCTTCTCTATGGAGGAGTGTCCCTGTAATTTTCTTTGTAGACCTTCCTATCCCCTTTGATTGTTTCTGCATAGATTTTTGGATATGTTTATTGTTCTGTTGTTTTGGAGATTTATCCCTTTTTTGTCTGATTATATCCAAGTCCATACTTGTCATGATGAGGTTTTTGAATGTTGATAATGTCATTCAAGACTTTTGCGCTGTTCTGCATGTTTTTCTTTTGAATATCCTTTCTTAATGTGACAATTTCTGCTTCCAAATTTCCAATGATCCTGTCTCTTCCTTCTAGTTGTTCTTTGAGTTCTTTTTCAATTATTTTATCTTCTTCAATTTGAACCTTCAAGTTTGTGATCATTTGTTCCAGTTCTTGAGTGTCTTCTTTCTTGTCTATTTTTGCTTGTAGTTTCTTATTTTTCTTCTTTTCTCTTCTGATAACTTCTATGGCACACAACAATTCTTCTCGGTAGTCAACTTCTCCCTCTTCATATTCTTCTTCGTAGTTTTATTTATCAGAGTCTTCTACTACCATGAATAGAACTCTTTCTGTCTCACTGTCACTGACTTCATCTTCATCTGATGATGATATGTCTTCTTTGGTGCATAAGATTTTCTTGAAAACTTTGTTTGTGTTTCTTTTGCCTTTATATATTTGTTTTCTATTTGAGTAACCTTCATCATATCTCTTTTTCTTATGAGGACATTTGTTATCAAAATGAACAATACCATCAAAATTAAAACAAATCAAAGGAAGTTTACCTCTATACCTGTTGATGGTTCCCTTGTTCAATCTTCTAACAAAGTTGGCCGCTTCTTCATCATCTTCCGAGACGTCACTGTTGCTGCTATGTTTTTTTTCTTTTTTCTTTCCCTTTTGCTTTAACCTTTTGGATGCTTTGAAGGCTGCTTCTTTTATATCTGGATTTTCCTGTTCAGTTCTCATTTCATATCCTGTGAGGATTCCATGTAGTTCATCCATGCTTATTGAGTTTAGATCTGCTCTTTCTTCTAGTGCTGATATTTTAGGGTGAAATCTCATAGGAAGAGATCTTAGTACCTTTTGAACAATTATAGATTCATTAATTTCTTCTCCCAATCCCAAGATTGCATTTACTATTTCATTGACTCGTAAAAAGTAAGCTACAATTTTCTCATCTTCCTTCATCTTTAGTTGTTCGAACTAACTTATGTAAGTTTGAAGCTTTGCTGCTTTGAATTTTGAATCTCCTTCATAAATATTTTGAAGTTTGTCCCAAATATCTTTAGCGGATTTACAATGTGCAACTTTGGTGAATATCAATTCTCCAAGACCATTCAAAAGTGCATTTGTGGCTTTGGAATTATTCTGATCGAGTTTCATTTCTTTTTCATTTGTCGACAGAACTGCTGGTGTTGTGTATCCATCTACAATTGATTGCCAAATATCAAATCCTTGTGCTTGTATATATGTCTTCATCCTTATGCTCCAAAATGCATACTTTTGTCCATCAAACTGTGGTATTCCATTTTTATAATGTTGTTTCTCTCTATGATCTACCTTTAAGTGGTTAAACTGATTTCTGAAGGAACCCACTCTGATACCAATTGTTGGATTACTAACAGGGGGGGTGAATCAGTAATAGAGAAATCTAATCATTTTTAGCCATATAATGCAAGTGTTATATCAATGTAGCATTATCATCCAATATTTTCAGAGTAAATAAATAATGAACAAATGAACAATCATACACATACACAGTACACCAGTGTTTTTACGTGGAAACCCAAAGCGGGAGAAAACCATAGAATGATTTTTCTTATATATCTGGAAGAATTACATTCATTGGAAGCACCAACTTCCTTTGTTTTCCAGTTGCAACTAGAAGGAGGCTCCAACCCCCTAGTTTCTCAGGCTACAACCTGAGGGAATCTCCAACTCCCCAATTCCCTGGCTACAACCCCCTATGTTATCCGGCTACAATCGGAAGGTGGATACAACCACTTTTCCTTTCCTCGTCCAACCACCCTAACGTATAAGTAGAATGACAGAACCACTGCCACACTATCACTGTGAGATATACTGCTGTAAACCTGTACCAATCAACCTACACCAAACAACCCGTACCAATAACCTG
This sequence comes from Picea mariana, assembly GCA_032191745.1. NCBI lineage: Eukaryota > Viridiplantae > Streptophyta > Pinopsida > Pinales > Pinaceae > Picea > Picea mariana. Next base: position 15,503 of record JASDQU010503610.1, read on the forward strand.
ACCCATGCATCAATTTGTAATCAAACTGTACCATAAACAAGCACATAAATCATGAACCAACCTGTACCAAACAACCTATAATCAACCTATACCATAAACAAGTGCATCAACCATGCACCAACCTTTACCAAACAACCTATAATTAACTTGTACCATAAACAAGTGCATCAACCATGCACCAACATGTACCTAAACCTCAACCAAAATCCCTCATCAATTTCATCATCCAAATATGATTTGTAACTCTGTAATAGACCTAGTGTATATGATCACATACCTTCAACCTTCCTTAAATTTAACAACAAGAGACTATCATTTTCATCAAACTTTACTTTAGTCTCACATGACTAGTTTTGGATTAGTCAACAACCCTAAATTGAAATAGTCATAACTATGTACCTGTGATGAATATAGATCTGAAAATAAATTAAAATGTTAATTAGTGTGTTTTATGCAATTCCTCCAGGTGTCACTACTTGGAACCTCTCATAAAATGAGTTATAGAAAAAATGGCATACCTTGTTGAATTCTGGCTTATTCTAGAGAGTGAACTTGTAGAGCATGCCCCACATGGAATATTTGTTGTATGGATTTGAAAATTTTACACAGAATACTAAAGACTATATTATAACCAACACATTTGGTCTTACTGAATTTGGATCTGTTATGAAGAAGTTATGACATTTTTACCTGAAACACCCGTTTTAGACTAGTTTCAGGACTAGCCACAAACCCTATTTTCCACGGAGTGTAACTCCAAAAATACAACAACCCAAAAGATTAAATTTGTACCACAAATACTTGGATATGTTTCCTCAATGGCCTCCCAATTTCACAGTCTGAATCATTCTAGAAAAAAAATTATTGCGAAAATGGTGAGATGACCTGTAAATAACATACCTTAGAAAGCATCATCAAAAGAATTTATCCTCCCTTGAATTTCGGCCTTATTTACTTCACCTTCCCTTTAAAATTTGGCTTAGATATCCTTTGGTTACCTCAGTCACCTATAGATATTCAATATTCTCAAGTGTGATTGAAATGAGAGAGCCTTGCCTCTTATTTATACTTTCATGTAGCTTGCTTAGAAGCATCTTATAAACCACTTTGTCCACATAGCCACTTTGTCCACATAGTCACCTATGTCCAAATTTGCCCAATTTGGAACTTGTCCATATATCCAATAGCCACTTGACTACTTAACCCATTTTACTCATTTTAGGGTTAACCTTCTTATAACCACTTTCCATAATTAGAATGTTCTCCATTTACTTTATTATTTAAATAATCCTCCTTGACTTTGTCACTTCACTTTATTATTTAAATAATCCTCTTTGAATTTGTCACTTCACTTTATTATTTAAATAATCCTCTTTGACTTCACTTTATTATTAAATAATCCTCTTTGACCTTGTCACTTCACTTTATTATTTAAATTTTTTTTTCTTTGCAAGCACTTTGACTTCTTTGACCTTTTGGGGCTTCAAGCCAACATATGAGGGTCCTCCAACTTCGTAAGGCCATAACTCTAAAACCATTAGTAGTTATGTGACATTCCACATACCACCATAAATGGCATGCCATGTACTATCCATATAGAATAGTCTTACCTACAAATATATCAAAACTCATACCATTATACATCAAACAATCTTGGTTCCATTACCCAAACCTTTGTGCTAGCGAAATTCGCTACCGAACTTTCTTCAAGGGTTGAAATCAATGAAAACCAACCCAATTAATCAAAAATTTCATGATACATCATCACCATTATTCCTTCATCGATGATCGGTAACTTCTCTCGGGTGAATTGAACACCTCGCGAATTTGATCGAACCCTAACCATCAATCATTGGTGATTGGTGATTTCTCTTTCTCAATTGAAACACTTCACTAAAATGGTCGAACCAACCATCGGTCATCGTCAATTTTAGTTGGTTAACAAAACACTTTGCCACATTTTTTGACCCAACCATTGGCTATCGATGGATTCTCTTGGCCAACTCCAACACTTAGAGAATTTTTGACCAAATCCCAAATGAATTTGGATTGTCAATATTCCATTCTGGATGATCTTGAATGTTGATCCCTCAAACTTCACCCAACTTTGTCGACGAGTCTCGACCATAAATTTTCTCTATTTTCTAAGCTCTGAAAGAAAATATTGACCGTCGATCGACTCCAACTTCCCAACAGTCGAAAATGAATCCAGATCGTTAATCTGTCTCATTTTTCCAACGAAGAAACAACTCTTGGTTGTTTATCTGCTCGACCTTGATAGATCTGAAAACATTATAATTTTTTAAATATATTAAAATGAATATTGTTCATTGATCTCGAGATCAAAATTGATCTTGGTCATCGATCCATTAGACTTTGTGTTATGCTACAACAGTCATTAAAACATGAATTTCAACCTTATAGGTCAAATTTATCTTTGCAACTCTGCATATTGACACCATACAACTGCCAAACATGCTCACAATAGCTTCCTTCAAGATTCATCACTTATAACTCCTTTGTTGTCTATAAAACTCCATGTAAAAATAGCTCTCCATGAAAAAATCTGAATCTATAATTATGGTCTCCTACCCATACAAATTTCTCCTCTTTCTCTTGCTTGCTTGACTTACACTCCTCCCCAATATTATTGTACTCAACTTCCATGCTCTCAATAACTATGGGATGGGACTTCTCACACCCACCCTTTTACATGAATTCAATGATTGTGATCTAGAACACTCAATAGATAATGGAAGGTTCATGGTAAGGATAATTTAGAAAGAAATGAATTTGGTTTTAATAGACATGGGTAAACTCTCCTCCTTGTACCCCTTCCCTCTCTTGTGGATAATTAGCCCCCAAATATTCATATGTGTCTATTTGCAGTTGTCATTACGTTTTATTTAATATATTCAATTTACAACATTTACATATTACATCGCTTGGACCACGACCATATATCAAAATTTACAATATACATCACTAGTTCATGGTTTGAAAATGGGGATGTTACAGTAAAAAAATCATAGTGTGAAGAGTCCTGTAAAAGAAGTTATAGTGAACATGCTAAACTGACATGTTTTAAAATGATTTCAGGAGCATTTAGGAACCCTAAATTCCATAGAGCATATCGCAGACCAACATTTGAAATTTTTACTTGAGGTACTTATGTATGTCTCCTCTATTCTGTAAAAATTTTACATTCTGAAGAGTCCTAGAAAAGAAGTTATAATGAAAATGCCAAACTCACCTTTTGAAACTGATTTTGGGAGAATTGAGAAATTTTAAATTCCACAGAGAATATCTCTGAATGTATAGCGAAAAAACATATGAAAATTTTACCACATTTATCCAAAGATATCTCCTTCATCTTTGTAAACTTATAAAGTCTGAAACATCCTAGAAAATAAGTTTAGTGAAAGTGTCAAGTTGACCTATTTGAAACTCATTTCAAGAGCATTCGGAGACCCTAAATTCCATGGGGTATATATATGAAAGTATAGAGAACTATCATAGAGAATTTTTAGCACATGTACACCAAGATTTCTCCTCCGTCTTTGGAAAAATTCAAGGTCTGAAACATCCAAAAAAATAAGTTATTGTGAAAGTGCCAAGATGACCTGTTTGAAACTGATTTCAGGATCATTTGGGAACCCAAACTTCCACAAGGCATATCGCTGAAAGTGTAGTGAAACAACATCTGCAAATTTTACCACATGTAAAATGCGATATCTTCTCCGCCTCTTCAAAATTTTGAGGTTTGAAACATCCCAAAAAATAAGTTAGCACGAAAATTCCAATATGACCTGAAATTGATTTCGCAACTCATCCCTTATGGAATGATATTCAATATTTTCTCATCCATTTTTCACACACACACACTTTCTCTCAATAATTTCTCTTGTTATAATTTTTCATAACCATTCATGAAGGTGTTAGCGATAATTATTGTCCCGGGCTCGAGGGCATCCAGACCTACAGGTTACGCAGGAAGCGCCCAAGCGCAGCACGGGAGAATCCCTTTTTTAGTAGCGAGTCAAGCGAGCGAGAAAAGTTTTGTTGTCGGCAGCCGAGATCCAGCCTACAGAGTTAATCGACGATCATCGGGTTTTCGGGGCTGTCAAGTTGCCCGGGATTTAGCACGAAGGGCAGGGCCAATGGTTCAAAGCAAATCTGGATCGTTCGATCTTGTGGGGACAGGTGGCAACCAGTCGGCATATCGAGGATTGGTGATTCGAGAGACAAGGAGCTATCCGTTCATTGCATTTGAAATCGCCGATCAGCGAAGCTCTGAAAGCACCTTTGGCGCCTAGCCCAGGGTCTTAGCCCCAGGTCACATCAAGCGAGCCTGCAAATGGGGGGATCCCCCTATATAATAGCATACTATCTGGGTCGTTCATTTGAGGGACACATGACATACATCTGTGTCACGTCGGCATTCGGGAGTTCGAGGGGTATGCGCTCCTCATCCCTTAACTTCTCGAAACCCTGAACCCCAAAATGCCGATAGCGCTCAGAATCGGGCCCGTGGTTTTGGCACCTGGTCGTAAAGGAGTAAGCCTGGAGGAGGGGCGCTTATGTTTGACATTTGGCCACTCGGGTCCCAAAGCGTCGAAAAGCCATCTCAGCCGTTCATTTTGGAGGGATGCGTGGCGACCGTTAGGTCCTCCTGGCATTTCTCCCATCGCGACTTTGAAAGAGAAAGATCTTAATCCTTTCTCATCCACGAACCCTGAAGCACCGACAACACTCTGGTAGATAGGCGTAGGGTTACAGCCCGTGGTCACTCTAGGGAGCGGAAGGGGTTGTACAGGGAAGCCAAAGGCACCGAATTTATATTCAAAGAGAGGGGGCACTACATTCTCCAGGCGCCGATTCGATGTGAAATCCCAGTAGCTTCCAGGAATGAATGCAGAAAAGAGAGGGTGGTTGAGGCCTCTCCTCAGTCATTAATTGCAAAGTATGGATGTCTCGGCTGAGGGCCTGCCCAAGATGGTCCTCTGTACTGGTTCTTTTCATGAAATCCATGCTGAGTCCTCAGCTAGCCGGCAGGGGTCTGCACACACCAATTAAGCCTTTAGTGTTTCAGCTACCTCCCCTTGCTGGAGCCGCGCGCAGTTAAGATGGTGTCTGTCATAGGTGCATGATCGTTCAATCTGCATGCGTAGACTGTCAGAAGACATGCAGACGTAATGTTTTTAATGCAACATCTTGTTTTTTCTATTATTGTTGTTTCAAGTATATGTAGGCATTTTCACCATTTTGTAAAGTATCGATGGTTGAGCAGAGCTCCCTACTGTAATTTTTTAGCAGCTATTCTAGCTTTCATCGTATGCATCTGTATATGGGATTTCTTGTTTTATGACAGACAGTTCTTCTTACTCCGTCTAATTTTCATCTCATGCTAAGAGGGTTCGTGAACGATTGACTCATGCGAATTATTACAGTTCTGTTATGATAAAGGATTTATTATTACATAATTGTGTCCTCTGTCTTTGCGTTTGAATGTAAGCCGATCTTGTGTTTAAATGCCTCCTTCTACAGTCTGTTAGAAACCTTTTGTTTATAACAGACCTCCGCTTTTCTCTTGTATAAGTCTTCCGCATGTTCACCCTTTACTACAGCTCACTGTCTGAAATTTATGCAAGACCTCACTTGCTCATGCATACCTGGCTTGGTTTCAGAGTTGGAACACTATTGTTTTGAGTTTACCTCCATTCGATCACCCATCTATAAACAACCGTGACATAAAACTGATGGCCATCGGGCTCTGCTCCTACTAGCAATCCAGGAGTGACTTCCGTCGCCAACATAAGGGACATGTCCACTAATTAAATAATTAATTCCCAATACCATGGGAAAATACCCCAAACCCATGGGTTTGAAACCATCATTTCACTTTTTACTTTTTCACATGCACCCCATTTTTAATATACTTGTAAACCTATATATATAAATCAATCTTAGAAATGTTGTGTGTATTGCAATTCCATAAATTCTTTAACATCAATGACAATAATCCCAACATAAGGTTGAACCATAGTCCCTAGAATATAATGAGCAAAATTGTGGCCTGCGGGTCAAAGGGGAGAATCACAATACCAAAGTAGTGCTTGGGATACACTACCTATTGATGAAGGCACCAAGATGGATACAATATGCTAATGTAACTCAACAAGAAGCTATCTTGTATTGTGAAAACAAAATTCAAAACATAAGATTAGATACCTTATTGGCATGTGGCTATCACTGGGATCATTTATAGAGTAGTTAAGAGAAAGAGAACCATTTGAATACCCAAATTTTAGTGAATCTATCAATAGGGTATAGAGGTACATAGCATTCCTGAAAAGGTATGGTATCACTTGGATTGACTTAAAATTCCATTTTCCTATAATACGGTGCTTTACACCCCAATATCAATAATTGTACAAGTGGAGGGTACATGAAGAGAACAAGTTTTGGCAGATCATTGAGAGGAAAAGGGGATACTAATCAAAAAATGAGGATGGTTATCCTTCTTACAATCTCAACAACCTCCATAGGAATCATGCATACATCAATTATGATTCAAAGTAATTATTAAGGTTGACTAAGGTCAAACAACAACTTCATTAGGGGAGAAATGATGAGTCCTTGTTTTGGAATGTTTATTACCTTGATTCTCCTTTCTTTTGCATCCTTTTTACCATTATTGTTGATCATTTCCTAACTGAAGATATTATAGGTATTCATTTATTTCATAGTTGGTGTGTTATTGAATTTTGATAATGTATTAAGAGATTTCCGAATTTGTTGTATCTAACTTGTAGTTTTAAAGAAATGCTACAAATCATGCTACATTGTCGTGAATATAGATTCCAATCCATAGGGTTCCATTGCTATGGAATCCTTGATGAATCCTCAAGTTCCATTCAACTTGTCATGAGATTCCATTTCTACGGAAGATTTTCCATAGATCCACACATTACAATAATAACATTCATTAACACCAGGGGTTCAATAGTTGCAAATGCATTGATGTAGAACTGTGACTCCATCTTGTTTCTATGGAATCCATATATATTGAGATAAACCATTTTAATATGTGATCTTGTTTTGGAATAACATATAGTTATAATTTTTCCTACTCTGTAGGCTAGTTACTTGGAAACTACTTTTGCAAATATTCTCTCATTTCATTTCATGAGCATCTTGAGAATGTTAGTGATGTTAATTAAAATGTTATTCTCGATGCTTATAAAAATAATCATCTACCTCTATACAAAGGAATGGGAAGACACAATTTGTTGTATATATTTTTGATAATATAACTTACTATATTTCATTGTTGGTTTATCTATGGATGAGTAAAGTAGAGATAGTTTGATTGTTGTGTTCACTTGCTAAGACTTCCCAACACCTTGCTATAAATAGTAAGGGCCCACTCCGAGGAGATGGAGGTGTTGTGTTCTTTGTTTTTGTATTTAGTTTCATTTTTGTTCATAATTGTTCCCAGTTGGTTGTACATATTCTACAAGTATATGTGTTTTCTACTGAATGTATGACGTGTGTTGCTACAAAAAATTGAGTATGATAGGATATTGATCGATCATTTCCATTTCAAGAGTTTTCAATTGATACAGTTTCAGTTTTCATAATTTCATAACAATTTCCTGTAATTCAAATTTACTATTTTCATATGCCTGTAACTAGAATTTTAATGTCTTATATTTCAATGATATGTTTTTCATAACTAGAATTGGATTTATGATCTAGAGTAGAACAACATGAAAGTGTTCATCATTTAATTAATTTTTTGAGCTTGCATATATATTTTGCAACACTTGGCATGCATATAGACCTTGATCAATAATTAAATATACTATCCATACAAGATCTACTCTTTTCATAATTAATCAAGTATTTAGGTAGCCTGTTAGGCAGTGGTAGAGATGAGATCTCAAAGAAGTAGTTTACTTGATGATCGAAGGAGAAGAAGACATTGAGTATATACCACAATGAGAAAACATTGTTGTTGAGACATGGCCATCTGCAAATTTCCTGCCATCCTATTATAACCCTAAATTGCACCATACATGCATACCTAGCATCATGCCATCTTACTTGCTATCTTTGCCAGCCTATCATTGATAAACTCTTCTTAAAAACCATATTTTTGAAGATGTATGCACCCTAAACCACTACGGCCTGTGTACATACACTTGTTGCACCACTACAGCTCGCGTACATATGCTATCTGCACCATTACAGCACGCGCATGCCCACAAATGTTGCAAAAATTAAAAAGTTGTAAGGAATTCATTGATATTACAGGCTATTGGGTAGTTTCCCAACTGTTGCACCGCCTATATCCCGTAACCCAACCGAATAACCATCCTTTTTTCATATAAAAGGATGTGTTGGGGTCTCATTCCAAACACACGCATAAGAATAGTGAAACTCTGCCCGTTTCGCATCCCCTCCTTGCCCCAAGAATTTGCAGCCACCTTGTGAGTTTTGAGCCAGAATTCCCTATTCTTGCCTTCTTCCTCATTCATAAGATTATGCCTTTTCCCTAGAGAGAAGTGTGAGAGGAGAAAGATATGTGGAAGCAGTTCGAGCTTGGTGAAGAGGATCCCAGACCAGGTTTGAGGAGCAGTCGTCGATCTCATTGTAAGTAAACTTTGTGATTCTAATAAAAGAAGTATTTTTTCTGACTTGCCATATGATGTGTTCAATATTTATGTTTTATTCATGTTTTATTATGACATCTAACCCACTAATTCATATATGAGATGCATGTTCATAGTTCTTCATTTTTCTTTTTGGGAATGCAGGTCAGCCTTGGGAGGAGACTTGTAGTCGAGGAGCAACTGAACGTGAAAGGATCGACACCAAACATATAGTTTAGTGTAGAGTTATCAGATCTTTTCATCTTGTATTTCTTGTATGAATGTGGGGTATAGTCAGGGTAGTCTAAAGAGTAGGATACTTTTAGATGGTTATATATGCCTACATGTTGAACCCTAGTGTAGTCCATAGGGGGGTTTTCCCTCTATAGAAGAATTGGCGAATGTACTGGGGAAGCCTCTAGGGTTCTTAGGGGACATTTCTTGGGTGTTTTAATTGTTTGATTACCTTTTTGAGTTTTCTGTAATTTATTGAGTCTTTAAGGGATTTTGGTCTTCCATACCAGTACTCCTTGCCTTGTCAACTTGACTGTTAGTTTTCTTTTTTTGAGAAGTTGCAGAGATGTACACAACCTGCAGTGGGTCTGCACATGTACATACGCACTCTGCTTGTGGACAGTCCACATACATACACAGGTTGATTAAGCAATAGTAGTGTGCCTGTGTCAATAAATGTTTTCCTTAAGAAGGGGCAGTTAATCCCTTCCCTGATTGAATTCATACTTCTCAGGGTTTCTTGATCTAGTACTGGTCTCTGTTGTTATAGTCTTTAGCCCAAGTTTGACGTCAGTTTCTTTATCTTTTAGATATTTCTTGTGTTTCTTAGCTTTTTTTAACTTATTTTTAGCTTGAAATTTTAAGAAAAACGAGTTGGATTTAAAAAACAAGTCCCCCTCATGGTCGGGGGTGGGGGGGACATGAATCGTGTATTCATTAGTTTCTTTTAGCATCTTTTGTTACTTCTGCTTTGATTGAAAGAAAAAAAACAAAAACCCCTTAGCTTGTTAAGTCTCTTTCTTTCTTGGCATTTGCTTTGCATTGTTATTTGAAAAAGAAAAAGAAATTAGCATAGTGTTGTGTTTTCTTCTCATCTTAAAAGCATTTCAAAAGAAAAATAAGAAAGATAATCCTTCTTTTCTAGTGTTCTTATAAGTTTCATTTTTCACAAGAGCCTTAACAACATCAGTTGCACTACCACACCCTTTTTGAGTAAATTAATCCAGTTAAAACAAACGCTAGTTTAAAATTAATTAGACTTTATGTTTGTAGGGTCAATCAACTAATCTAGGCTAGAGCCTTGAATTAGGGTGGAGAGGAAACTCTTCAAGGATTAAAAAGAACATTGGAGTCAGAGCTAGGGTGTGTAAAAGTCTAGTAAACGTGAAAGTTATCCGGGACCCCCCTTCTAACACAAGGGATAAACACGAGGTCGTGTGAGGAAAGGTAGTGGAGATAACCCATCCAAAGCCGGACTAAGCGTAGTGGGGAATGCATATTGAGGACTTGTCATGGTATATTGTCAGTTGCATTTGCATACAGAGCTTCGTGGACCCTGAATCTCTTCGGGATCCTTAGTTGTCTTCTAGGCCAATTTCTTTCGATACCCTCAATAGGTTTCGAGCTTATTACCCTGCTCATTGCAGTCCACCCGACTGTCGACTGTACCCGCCTAGTGACTATTCACGAGCTGGGAACTTAGTTTCCTTTATGCTAGGGACTTACACATGTGATTGTGGGGGTATACCGCGGTACCTAGGGCAGACATCAGGCCACGCTTTGTAGAGTATACCTGGAGGGTGTTTCCGTGTTCAAGTTTCTCTTGCACCGGTAAGTTTCTCTAGTGTTGGTTGGCGTAACTGTTCTTCCTACTATATAGTGTTCTGCTTTATTTTCCTTAAGGAAATTTTAGTGTGTTCTCTGTGCTCCCTAGTTTTCCATAGTGATTTAGTCATTCATTTCTTTGTATCTCTTACCTAGGGTGGTAGACCGCCCACTCCACCAGTCGTGAGGAATTTTTGGTCTTCTGCTTGAAAACGTGGAGTCGCCTCTTTATAGGCGTTGTTTTTATACCATTGGTTCGCCATAGTCAGTGTGTGAGACTTTTACGAACTTGAATGATCCCGCAAGGGGAAAACCTGTGCATAAGATCTTCATGGATAAAGTCCCTGACGATACAAACCAAGGAACACCTTTGCAAGGGGATTCTTGTGCTTTTCCTTTCTTCAGAAACATCGGTGTCCCTTTGATGGCCACTTTGTACATTCTTGGGTTGAATGTGGGATTATCGGTTTGGTTGGGTACCATTCCAAATGTACTGAATGCTCTTGATGCTTCTCAGTTAAGCACTTTATGTGATGGGAATCATGTTCATGTTCCTTCATTAGAAAAGTCTTATCCTCCTCCTTCTCCCGCCTCTGGTGAAATTACAGTTACTAGTAACCGGAAATCTAAACGAAATAGAAAGAGGAAGAATAGGAAGAAGAATTCACCAACCTCTGCGAGACATGTTGGAGATAGGTCATCGAACTTTGCAATTCATGTTAAAGACCAACACCCAACCTTTGCAAGGCATGCTGGGGGAAAGCACCCAGCCTCTGCAAGTCATGCTGGGGGAAAAAGTCTAGTCACTGCTAGTCATACTGGCAATAGGTTTGTAGCCTCTGCAAGTCATGTTATCGACCCATCACCAACCTTTGTAAGTCATGTTGGATATGTGCAACCAACCACTGCTAGTCATGCTGGGGGCATTCATTCTATTGAGAAACTTAGATGGATAGGACGTAAGCCTAAGTTCCCTTGTAATATTTGCAAGGGATATCACCTTAATCATTTATGCCTTGGCCTTCCATAAGTATGAAGATTGTGGTCCCTGTCTGCAAGCTCTTGTGATTCTGAGTCTTCTAAGGTTTTCTCATAGTCTATTCATCCATTAGTTTATAAAGTGGTCATGCCGATGCAGTCATCAGCTGATCCCACTCCCCTTTGGGGGGGTGACGTGCCTTTAGACCATGTAGTCTCGCATTCTATTTAGCCATTGGTTGAGAAAGTGGTCACGTCGATGCAACCATCGATTGATCCCACTCCTCTTTTGGGGGGTGAGGTGCCTTTAGACCATGTAGTCTCACAACCTATTTAGCCATTGGTTGAGAAAGTGGTCACAACGATGCAGTCATCGGCTCATCCCACTCCTCTTTTGTGGGGTGAGTGCCTTTAGACCATGTAGTCTTGCAGCCTATTCAACCATTGGTTGAGAAAGTGGTCATGTTGATGCAGTCTTAGACTAATCCCACTCTTCTCTTGGAGAGTGTCGAGTCTACCAAAGTGGTCATGTCGATGCAATCTTCGGTTGATCCCACTCTTCTCTTGGGGAGTGATGTGTCTACCAACTATGTTTTTAGAATTTCTAGTTCAGTACTTTCATAACAAGGGGGCATACCACTCGTTTCGAGCACATCCCCTCCAAGTCCTAGGATGGTTTCCTTTGATTGGAATGATCTTATTGAGCCTCGTCTTCCTTCTTCTACACATTTTCAAATAAGGGTTGAAGTTAATTCAATAAACATTTATCGATGTATTATGGATGAAGGAGCCTCTGCAAGTATTTTATCCTCCTCAGTTTGAAAAGTCTTGGGATCTCCCGAGATTGTGTCTGCTTCGCTTGAGCTGCTGGCTTTTGATCGATGTCCTAGTGAATATTTGGGGGTTCTTCCTCAGTTTCCTATCTCGTTAGGTGGGAAGACTATCCTTGTTGATGTTATAGTGGTGCAAGGCCGGTTAGATTTCATATGCTTCTCGGGCATGATTATGTATATTCTATGAATGATGTGGTGTCTATGCTCTTCCAGGTGATGCATTTCCCTCATAATTGAAACATTGTCACTATTGACCAGCTGGCATATGATAATCACCATCCTAATTTGATGTTATTTTAGACTACCCCTTTACATGTTCCTAGTGTTCGTGTAGACTCAACCCTGCCACGGGTTAATTATGTGGCGTCTTATCCTCGGTGTTCAATTGCTTCTTAGAAGGAACCTGTGCAATCACGCTTTCCTTCTTGAGACATGGTCTCGACAATTGATCCATTGGTTTATCCAATGGGGGCATGGGAGTCCTTGCTTCCCCCTCTTGGTCCAAGTGATCTCGAGTCTCCTTCTGAGTCTGATCTTGTTGTTTGTATATCCTCAAGCCCTTGTGCTTGTGATTCTTTGTTGATACACTCTGTTGATCCTGGCCAGAACCTCCATTGTCATATGGAATATAGTTAGTTTACTTCACCCTTTGGGACTATCGACCCTCGTTTGCGTGATTTCTCAGATTTTGAATTGCCTTTAGATGAGGCTATCCTTGAAGCCATGACTACGGTTTCTATACTGTGGGAGGAATTACACCATGGTTTGTGTTTTCTTCCCTTTTGGGAGACTTTCCAAGTTGACTATCAAAGAGACTCTTGGTTTGAGCCTAGCAATGGGCTCTACCTAAACCAGTTTCATACATGAGTTGTAGCCCCCTAGAGTCTTCTTTAACCCCTTTTCAGACTCTATAAACATGAAAATATTGTCGAGCAATCTTGTTTCCCTTCATCCTCACCAAATTAAAACTTGAGGGAACATCTGTCCGACGGTAGTTTACCCCTTTTTTGGTCTAGACGGTCAATTGTACGAACACAGGTATACTCTAGGAACTTCGGTTCGCTAGAAGAGTATTCTCAGGTATAAGTTTAACCCTATTTCAAGCCCGAGGGACTAAATTTACGAAAAAGGAACCCCCACGGAGTCCATATTTAAGCTCTTTTTAGACTCCCTAAAATTGAAAATATTGTCGAGTGACCTTGTTTCTTCACACTCGTTAAACTGGTCCAGAAGAACATCCCCTACGGAGTCCATAGTTAAGCTCTTTTCAGACTCCTTAAAATTGAAAAGATCGTTGAGTGACCTTGTTCTTTCACACTCATTAATTGGTTCAGAAAAACATCTACTGGCATGAGTTTACCCCTTTTTCCGACCTATAGATTAAGGAGGAAAAAGGTACACCTCGACAGATTCATCTTGCTGGGAGAGTTCTCCTAAGTAAATTTTACTTTTTCGGGCTAAGGAGACTAAATCTAGAAAAATACAACGAGTCCATAGTTAATCTCTTTTAGACTCCTTAAAATTGAAAATATTGCCGAGTGATATTGTCTGTGTCACACTCGTTAAAATGGTTTTGAATGGACGTATTTTCAGTGCTAGTTTATCCCTTGTTCGAGCCGACTAGACTACCTTCAAAAAAGGTACCCCAGTGGAGTCTTCTTTTATGTTTTTTCAGAGTCTCTAAACGTGAAAAAACCATCGAGCTTACTTTCTTTGGGCTCGTGGAAAATAATTTGAAGGGGGTTTCATTGTGTCTTTCTAATCACAGTTGCATATCTGTGTCTTTGGCCTAATTTAGGCTCCATGTTGCTCTCAACTAAACCTTTGAAGCATGCCTTATACGCAATCCTTGTAGCACTTTGCCTCTGCGACTTGACACCTTGATCCATGGAGGAATTTTCCCTAAGTGTCTTTTTTCTGCACATGTCTCCTTGCTCTGAGCATCAATGTGTTCCTTGCACTTGGAACTAGTATGCTTGTGACACTCGTTCCTCCTTTGTAACGTAGAATTCTTTTATTCTTTTTCAAGCTCTCCAAGTATTGAAAAAGAAAAAAAATCAAATATATCCCAAAAAGAGGATGGGAAAGTATTTTCTTTGTTTTGTCAACACAATGAGTCGCCCTTGGACAAAGCACATCCTTCCGTTTGTTTGTCAATCTTTGGGATTTAATACGACCTTAGGAAGTTGTTCTCGCTACATAGAGTTCTGTCCTCCTCTGTTTGGTTATTTTTCCAAACACATGGAGAGTTTGTGTTGCCTCCTGCATCATGAACTTATATCAATGTCATGCTTACTGAGTCTGATCATCTATCGTGTTATTGTCCAAGGGAAATTTTTACTCAGCTTGATTCATCCCTTCTGCAGTTTGTCTCTTTCCCTCATGATCAGCCATCCCGAAAGTCCAATCAAGTCCTTGTTCGAAATCACTAAAGTTCTCTTCCTGATCACCGAGATCCTCTTGTCTGTTCCCAACGAGCCGTCGAAGACCTCTGGGTAGTGAAGTTGTACACTCACACTACACTCCTACTCAAGTTGCAAAGATCTTGAAGTTGTTTCTCGATCTCTGAAGGCCTCATCTCCAGCCATCAGGCGTCATTGGCTTCTTGAAGATGGATACTATACATGTATATCTTTGATTTTGAGATGTAGATCCGCTTTGTATTGTTCGCGACTACACTTTATATAGTTATATGACATCGATCTGCAGTGTATTTGATTGGAAGACATGATTTATTTCATCCCGAGCATTGGTATTCCTGCCTCGGTGAGACAATTATTATTTTTGCGGATGGCACCTCCGGAACTCTAGTCCCGGGCTCACTCGCTTTGTATGTTGGTAAATATTTGTAATATATTTTGTCCATAAGATTCTCTTATTACCTCACACATTCGGGGGCATCTGTTATAACCCTAAATTTCACCATACATGCATACTTGGCATCAGACCATCTTACTTCCTATCTTTGCCAAGCTATCACTGAGCAACTCTTCTTAAAAACCATATTTTTGAAGATGTACACGCCCTGCACCACTACTGCCCGTGTACATACACTTGTTGCACCACTAGAACTCGTGTACGTATGCTAGCTACACCAATAAAACCCCCGTATACCCACAAATGTTGCAAAAATTGAAAAGTTGTAAGGAATTCATTGAGATTATGGGCTATTGGGCAGTTTCCCAACTGTTCCACCGCCTATAGCCCATCACCCAACTGAATAGCCATCCTTTTGTCATATAAAATGAGGTATTGGGGTCTCATTCCAAACACAAGCATAATAACAGTGAAGCTCTGCCCATTTTACATCCCCTCCTTGCCTCAAGAATTTGCAGCCACCTTCTAAGTTTTGAGCTAGAATTCTCTATTCTTGCCTTTTTCCTCATTCATAAGCATATGCCTTTTCCCTAGAGAGAAGTGTGAGAGGAGAAAGATACATGGAAGCAGTTGGAGCTTGGTGAAGAGGATCCCGAACCAGGTTCGAGGAGCATTCATCGATCTCATTGTAAGTAAATTTTGTGATTCTAATAAAAGAAGTATTTTTTTTGACCTGCCATATGATGTGTTCAATATTTATGTTTGATTAATGTTTTATTATGACATCTAACCCACTAATTCATATATGAGATGCATGTTCGTAGTTCTTCGTTTGTGTTTTTGTGAATGCAGGTCAGCCTTGGGAGGAGACCTGTATTCGAGGAGCAAATGAACACGAAAGGATCGACACCAGACTCAGAGGTTAAGGTAGAGTTACCGAATCTTTTCATCTTGTATTTCATGTATGAATGTGAGGTATAGATGGGGTATTCTAAAGAGTAGGATGCTTTTAGACGGTTAGATCTGCCTACATGTTGAACCATAGTGTAGTCCATAGGGGGGGTTTCCCGCTATAGCACAACCAATAACAATAAACTAAACATATGTATAGCTCACCCTTTTATAATCAATTTCCTACTAAATAAAATCGCCAATCAATCTGGTTTTCCCATTTTTGGTTCTAGGGTTTAAAAAAATCTTTGTTGTCTATGGTGTGAATTCATTTCTTTGTGATAGAGTATTGGTAGGATTGTTTTCAGTTCTAGGTTTTGATTGTGTTTTTAGTATTATGTAAACCACAAAAATTAATCCACCATTCTCTACTCTAATTTTGATTAAACCCAATCACTAATTCATTTGATCTCTGGTATGAAATAGTTGTACACTTTTTTATACACCCACAAATCAACCACCAATGCTCGCCATGCATTGAATGCATATTTATAACCATACGTTCTATTCCCTACAATTTCTTTTAGGGATATATTATAAATATTTGCATTTTCCAATTTCCTTCAAATTGTGTCAAATGGGTTTCTGATTACAAACTAGAATGTTGGGTTTTTCATCTTAACAAACAGAGGTAGAATTTGTTTATGTGGCAAGTGGAATGATATTTTGTTTGGCTTTGAATTCATAAGAGTGCATTGCTAGAATTTGAATGGACAACATATCTGTGATTTCTTAGAGTGTTGTGATTGCACATTTCCAGACACTGGGAGTTTTGGTAATTGGATTGGAAACAATGTGGCTTGCTTCCCATTGTTGGGAATTAGTTTGGCCATCATAAACATGTAAACCAAACAATGAACCAAATTTTCATAGATTTCATTCAAATTAAAACATAATTGATTTTCTGCAAGGTATCCTTGATCTATAAACTACCATGGATATTTCGTTGGATAGTTAGTCACAACATATCTAACAAAATACTTAAATATTTACTGTAAAGGTTATTTTCCTTTAGATGTCATATTCTTTAATTACCGGTTTTCTGCTAAAATGTATGAAATAGATGAAATGTGAAAAATAGAGAACATAAATAAATACTCACACACCATCCACAAATAAACACAAGATATAACCTTGGAAACCCAATATGGGAGAAAACCCAGCTAGAAGGTGAGGTCGCTCTGCTCTCTTTTCTTCAAATGCAAGTACAAAGAAATATGCACTCTCCATGGAGTTTCCTTTGACACTGTGGAGTTGCATTTGACACTATGGCCTATATGGATACTATAGAATCTCTCCTCCTCTATTTTTCTCTCAAAATACCACTCCTAGGTGCTTTGATCAACTATGGAACAAATACAATGCTAAATAATGGAATCCCTTCTCCTCCTTGGGCCCGATATTTAACATAGCCCGATAGCCATCTAGAAGTAGGGTTTTGACTTCCTCAACCATCGATTAGTTATAATGTTTAGACCTTCTAGAATATTCTCAAAATTTTAAATGTGGCTAGCCCCATATGTTTGAGTAAGGGGGGGTTAACTTGGCATCCACTCGTACCATGGTGGTCAACAAAGTAGGTCAACTTGCAGGAGGCATAACGTTTGTATATGAGCTTCAATTGAGGCATGGTTTGTGTTAGCGACATTTCTTGTAAGGAAGGAGGAAAGTGCAAAGAAGAAGGTGAAAACCCACTTACCCTAAGTTTGGGGCACGAATGCGCCTGTGGTTAGCTGGCAAGCAGTTTTGGGCGGTAGGGATCCAAGTGCCCAGATCTACGATCAGGATCAGGTTCCGGAACCCCCCCACCTTTCTACCTTTAAGCAGAGGGGGGGGGGTCCGGAATCAGGTGCACACCTTCCCAACGGTCTTGATCAAAGCGCCCAGATCAACGACACACATGTAATTCTGGACCCCCCTTGCCTTTCTACCTTTAATAAAGCGGGGGGGTCCAGAATCAGGCGCGCACCTTCCCAATGGCCGAGATCAAAGCGCCTAGATCAACGGCACTTGGGTGATTCCAACCCTTCTTAGACGCTCTGCTTTTAATCATGTGGGGCCCCCTCCCATCGTGTTGCACCCTCGTCTGCTGACATCTGTCTGTCCACTCACCCTCATGATATATCCCTTTCCTCTTCGCCTCCTTCTTGCCTTTTGACACCTGGCCTTTTTCCTTCCAAGTTGCTCATAAACATGCCCTCCGCTCTCCTAGGTTTCAAGCCCATGTATTCCGCCACGTCCATCCACATGGCCCCTTCCTACCTCTTCGTCCTCTCACCTTCTGCCATGTGTCCCTCTCATTCCTAGTCACCTCCTCCTGTATTCCCGCACTCCATGCTCATTCCTCCTCTGTCCTATTTAGACCACGTGGCATTCCTTAGCTGATGTCACAACTCCCGTTTCTTCTCCATCACCTCCACAGTGTTCACGCCTTTAACCCCCATCACACCCTCGTCCACATCCGCCATAGGGGTCCCTCGTAGCAGTCTAGTGAAGTAGCGTCCAAAGAAAGACCGTTCGGTTGATCCAGGTGGCACCATTAAGAGACCTTCACGTCCCAGAAGGCAGAGTTGACTAAGGTCGTCCCCGATCCCAAAAAGAAGTTATTGCGGCAGTTGCTGGTGGTTGAACATCAGCTCCGCCATAAGAGGAAGGTCCGGCAAAGGACTAATTCACGTCGACTCACCTACAGAAGGACAATCTGAAATCTGATGGCATCTGTCATAGGCGCACGATCATCCTGAGTCTGCATGGGCAGGCTGTCAGAAGCCATGAAGACAAAATTCTTTAATGGAGCGTCTCGTTTTTGCTGTTGTTCTTGTTTTTGAGTATATGTAGGCATTTTCACCATTTTTGTAAGGATCGATGGTTGAGCGAGGCTCCCGGTTGTAAAGCTTTAATGAAGCACTGTTATTCTAGTTATGCATGGACTCTTGAGACTTCTTGCCTTATGAATGTCAGTTTCTTTCACGTCTTTGTTTACACTGTGTTAGAGCAACTCGGAATTGGAGAATCCAGTCGAGTTGTAACTATTATAGGACGATGTAGATTGGATCATTGTAACAGTTGCATTGTCTCTAATCAGTCCTTGTGATTTTCTTAGCGCTGAACGACTTGGAATTGGAGAATCCAATCGAGTCCCCCTTTCAGTTTCTTGAAACCCTGAAGCAAGAGGATCTTGCATTCAGAGTCTTTCTTCTGCAAACTGCTGAAAAGCCTGTTGCCCGAGGTAGTTTTCTCACTCTTCTTACCAAGTCTTCCACCTGTTCATCTTTTAATCAACCCACTGACTGAAGCTAGATCAAGACCTCCTTTGTTCCTTACATACCACACCCAGTCCCTGAGTTAGAGTGATATCTCCCCGAGTCTCTACCCATTTGATCACCCATTAAAAACTAATCGTGACATAAACTGATGGGCATCGGGCTCTGCTCCTGCTACAATCCAGGAGTGACTTCTGATGCTAACATTTCTGGCGCCGTTGCCGGGGACGAAGTTGAATTTTTTCCCTGGGTAGAACGACATTGAGCCTCTGATTTTGAAGGTGCATCATACATCATAGCTCTTCAAGATTGCTACTGTGCACTTGGCGACTCCACTGTGGCAACTCCATCGTTTCCACTTCACTGTTTCAGTTGTGGCTATTGTTGGCGCACCTGAAAGCTGACCCAGAGGAGCTTTCTTGAGAAGGTTTCAACAGCTGCTTTCTCAGCCTGAGAAGTTTCCTGGGGTAACGACGACGTTGAGATCTGGCCTTTGATGGTGAACAAGGACCAGGCACATCTAAAGCTGTAAATCTTTCACCTGGCGACTCCATGATTCAAGGATCGATTGGTGACTCCACTGGTTCGATATGGAGAAAATTCTGGCTCAAAGGTTTGCTTTCTGTGACTTTTCCAAGATAGTTGGTTTTCCTAATGCAGTTCCTGATAGAGACCAATGGGAAAATTCCCTCCCTGAATTTCATGCAACAAGTTGGGAGGAGCCAGCTGAGCATTTACTGGACTTCCATGAAGCTATTCACCGACACAATATCACGCATGAGGATGTTCAAATTAAGCTTTTCAGGTATTCATTGAAGGGAGCTGCTCTTGAGTGGTGTCGATCTCTTCCCACTGTGAGCATCCGCTCTTTAACAAGTTTTCATACAACTTTCAATTCATTTTGTAAAGATTATTTTCCAGCAGATTGTTTGTATGAAAACTGTTGTGAGGAGTTTTCTTCGCTTCATGAAGCCTCTGCTGGACCTAAAGACCATGTCCATGATGAAACTTTTACTATGGAGGAAAGCATTTTCCAAGAAAATATAGAGGTGTTGAATGATATTAATTGTGTTAGCCTTAGAATAGAAGCATCTGACATCATATCAGATGCCTCTGTTCTTTTAGATGTTCATAACGATCAACATACCTCTTGTGGAAATTGTGAGTTTATAGAGAAAATGTGGTCCATGGTAGATGACTCACCTGGATATCGGGTTGAAGCAGATGTTCCTAGCAGCTCTGCTCATGATGACGAAGACCCTCTCTTTTTAAAAGAGGGGCTAGTTGTGGAAAATGATTCTTCTTTTTTCCTCCAGGAGGTTTCTCACGATATATTTTTACCTGGGATTAAAGAGAAAAAGATTATGTATGAGTAGCTAGAACCAACAGGTCCCACTATTCCTAAAACGGAAATTTTTTACGGGATCACTGTTCTGGAGGAGGATCATATCAATGAAGGACAACCCCTTTTTGATTTATATATAGTGATGATGAGCAACAAGCTTATCGTACATTTGATCACTATAAAGATACTGAAGAGCCAATCAACAAGTAGAACCACCCCATGGTCCCTATTTATGATGAATACGAATCGGACCTGGGGGAGAGCCAAGAAGAAGAGCAAAAAGAACCAATGGAACATGTGACTTCCTGCCCGGAGCCCACCCATTCACCTATGCAGACTCATGAAGTTCAGCCCTGTAGGAGTAGTTGTGGAGCAGAGCAGGCCTACTTCTACCCTTTTCATAGGGTTTGCCACTCATTCTATGATCTTGTCAGCGAGTACATGGAGTGGCATGTCCTTTATGCCTTGGAGCTGCCCTATTCCATATCAACTTCAGCCTGTGAGGAGAAGTTGACGAGTGTAGCCATTCTGCTGTCACAGTTACACCATCTGCTGGTGATCACTGACAGAAGGAAGGAGATTCTATCCAGGAAGCTTCTCGAATGGCTATGGTGGAAGTCTGCTTTCACCTAGCCCCATGTAAAGTGTTTTATTAGTTTATGATTATATATAAATAAGCTCTTTTGAGCATGTATCTTTATTTTGTTGCGTTATTTTTCGGCCTGTATTTTCAGCAGCAGGATATTTTGAGCTTGACTCCATAACCCAACAACAAAGCACTGAAGTTGCGGAATGAGTCCTTAGAGCATCACAGGGACGACTCTATCCCCCATGGAGCCTAATGTTAGCGACATTTCTTGTAAGGAAGGAGGAAAGTGCAAAGAAGTGGGTGAAAACCCATTTACCCTAAGTTTGGGGCGCAAATGCGCCTGTGGTTAGTCGGCGAGCAGTTCTGGGCGGCAGGGATCCAAGCGCCCAGATCTACGATCAAGATCAGATTCCGGAGCCCCCCTGCCTTTCTACCTTTAAGCGGAGGGGGGGGTCTAGAATCAGGCGCACACCTTCCCAATGGTCTTGATTAAAGCGCCTAGATCAACGACGCACAGGTAATTCCAGACCCCCCTTGCCTTTCTACCTTTAATAAAGGGGGGGGGGGTCCGGAATCAGGCGTGCACCTTCCCAATGGCCGAGATCAAAGTGCCCAGATCAATGGCGCTCAGGCGATTCCAACCCTTCTCAGTCGCTCTGCTTTTAATGATGTGGGGCCCCCTCCCGTCACGTCGCCCCCTCGTCTACTGACATCTGTTTGTCCACTCACCCTCATGATATATCCCTTTCCTCTTCGCCTCCTTCTTTCCTTTTGACACTTTGCCTTTTTCCTTCCAAGTTGCTTAGAAACATGCCCTCCGCTCTCCCAGGTGTCAAGCCCATGTATTCCGCCACGTCCATCCACATGGCCCCTTCCTACCTCATCGTCCTCTCACCTTCTGCCATGTGTCCCTCTCATTCCCAGTCACCTCCTCCGGTACTCCCGCACTCCATGCTCATTCCTCCTCTGTCCTATTCAGACTGCATGGCATTCCTCAGCTGATGTCACAGCTCTCATTTCTTCTCCATCACCTCCACAGTGTTCATGCCTTTAACCCCCTCACACCCTCATCCACATCCGCCATAGGGGTCCCTCGCAACAGTCCAGTGAAGTAGCGTCCAAAGAAATACCGTTCGGCTGATCCAGGTGGCACCATTAGGAGACCTCCACGTCCCAGAAGGCAGAGTTGACCGAGGTTGTCCCTGATCCCAAAAAGTAGTTATTGTGGCAGTTTCTGGTGGTTGAACATCAGCTCTGCCATAAAAGGAAGGTCCGACAAAGGACTAATTCACGTCGACTCACCTGCAGAAGGACAATCTGAAATCTGACGGTGTCTGTCATAGGCGCATGATCATCTTGAGTCTGCATGGGCAAGCTATCAGAAGCCATGAAGACGCAATTCTTTAATGCAGCGTCTCATTTTTGTTGTTGTTCTTGTTTTTGAGTATATGTAGGCATTTTCGCCATTTTTGTAAGGATCAATGGTTGAGCGAGGCTCCCGGTTGTAAAGCTTTAATGAAGCACTGTTATTCTTCTTATGCATGGACTCTTGAGACTTCTTGCCTTATGAATGTCAGTTTCTTTCACGTCTTTGTTTACACTGTGTTAGAGCAACTCGGAATTGGAGAATCCAGTCGAGTTGTAACTGTTATAGGATGATGTAGATTGGATCATTGTAACAGTTGCATTGTCTCTAATCGGTCCTTGTGATTTTCTTAGCGCTGAACGACTTGGAATTGGAGAATCCATTCGAGTCCCCCTTTCAGTTTCTTGAAACCCTGAAGCAAGAGGATCTTGCATTCAGAGTCTTTCTTCTGCAAACTGCTGAAAATCCTGTTGCCCGAGGTAGTTTGCTCACTCTTCTTACCAATTCTTCCACCTGTTCATCTTTTAATCAACCCACTGACTGAATCAAGACCTCCTTTGTTCCTTACATACCAGACCCAGTCCCTGAGTTAGAGTGATATCTCCCCGAGTCTCTACCCATTTGATCACCCATTAAAAACTAATCGTGACATAAACTGATGGGCGTCGGGCTCTGCTCCTGCTGCAATCCAGGAGTGACTTCTGACGCTAACAGTTTTCGCCGTTGTAAAGGCCTTGTGATGTAGAATATCGTCAAGGGTGTGTGATTAAGTTTTAGAGACCAGAACCCCCAAAAATTCCATTTAATTCCTCAAAATGGCTCAAGAAGGTTTCAAACCCCAATTTTCCAAATTGGGACCTGACACTAAAATGGCCCTACAAGTTGATTCCTCCAATTTTTTCCACTTTGAAAGCATCAATATGGATGAAAAATAATATAATGATCCAATCCATATAAATCCATGTTGATGAGATGGACAAGCCATAGGCCTACCATTTACATATCACCATTTTTTTCACATAAACCCAAATGTCCAATAATGCATCCACAAATAATTTTCTATCCTTTGGAAATGACCCTAGGTCTAAGAAGCACTCTCATACTTCCTAATCCAAGAAATCAATATTAATATGCAAGCATATATGAAGTCATTTTTGTGATAATATGATATCGGCTCCCCACTTAAAAGGTTGTTCTTGGAACTCTCCCATGATGGGAGAGGCTCACCATGCAAAGAGATTTTGATTACCTTCAGAGAAAGTGGCAGGCCTTTACATTATTCGTTGACCTGTAAATCATACATCAATAATAAGTGAAAATTCTACAGGTGGAAAACCAATCAAATCCATATTTTTGTTTATGAAAGCATGAATCCCTTTCCTAAGAAGCTAAAGTTCATTCTCAATTTTTGTTTTATGCCTTAAGAATATAAAACAGTCTAGGACATTGGAATAATGATTGTATTAAAAGATATTGAGTATATGTCTAACATCTCTTCTTTTCTATTGGAACATTGATTCCATCCTTTAAAGGAAGTATTAATTTTGGAATGGGATACCATCATAGGGATATATCATTGGAGTAATAACTTGTAGTTATAGATATTTATAGTAATGGTGTATATTGCAATCACTAAACCCAACCAAAGTCAGGCCAAACTCTTGACACAATGATATGTTGAAAGGCATTTGCAAGCAAGGGGGAACATCCCA
>JASDQU010503611.1:64028-75894 GCA_032191745.1 Picea mariana
CAAAGGAAGAGGAACTTACCGAAGGTGAGTTATATCGAGCATGTGTTATCCTCCTCGAGCTCATTAAATCAAAAAGAGGTACTCATCTATCTGGATGGGGGAAAAAATTGAAAGGAGCAAGCCAAGCAGTCTCTTGAGAACATCATCTAGCACTTCTTAGAGTCGCCCTTGAACATGGCACTTTGTCACTTTGCATACATCATAATCCACTGAACCTCTGCATTGAGCCAATCCTTTGAGTTTCCTTTCACTCCTTTGAGTCACCCGACGCAAGTCACGGTACCCACTGCATAGTTTTGGTCCATGTCATGTTTCACTGTTGTGCCTCAGTGTTCAAGGGAAGTATCCACCTCAAGAGTCAACCATCCCAAATATCTTGTCTCACAACCCGTGTCAGTCCATGTTCTTTTGATCTACCAATTACACCTCTATGTCCATTTCGTGTCATTGATGGGGAATACATCAACGCCCTCCCTCGACGAGTCTATTCCTGTCGACTTCAACACATTATCCAGGAATTAGGCTTAGAAACCATTTAGTACTTTGGGACCTGCATGCCTCAATGGCAGGCCTCCTCATATTCGACAATGGGTTTACATCATTGACCTCTGATCGAATTATTCCATGAATGTTCAACTTCAGCTCATCTATTCACGTTCGGTGGAATGTACTAAGGTACCTTGGGAATCATTGACATTAATGGTGATCTCCCTCGCACTTGTTAACGGTCTACCTCATCGACCGGTAATCAAGTGGTTTCTACCATGTTTGACACCAAGACATCTATTCACATGGTTAGATTCGTGCCATATTGGGATTGGCAAGAAGACCCTGGGTTGAGTAATTCACTTTGATATATGTTTCACCCAGGTTGCGAAGGAGTTCTGGACTAAGAACACATACATTGTTACATAGATCCACTTTGTATTGGTCGTGGCTATGTCTTGTCATCTCATAGATCCACTGTGTATTCTTCGTGGCTACGATCAGTTCATGTCATTAGAGTATAGATCCACAGTGTATTTTCGGTAGCTATACCCTTTTATCAATACAATTATGGATCCACAGTGTATACTATGGCGGCCATATCTCAAATCTTGATCATCCAAGCATAGGTATGCCTGCCTTGGGTTTTGAAAGATGTCATGATATTTGTTGGATGTTTGTGTGAAGCTTTCGTCAGATTCTCTGAGTCTATACCCTTGCTTGAACATCTACAAATCATTTCAGTCATCAGTTCGCATCTTCTGACTTCTTACTTTGGGGGGCATTCTGTTACACGTCAAAATTGTTCAGATGGATAAGTGTCGCATTGTCCCTATCAATCGTTGTAAGTGTCACATCTTCCCTTCAGCTTTCGCAAGTGTCGCAAGTTGATTGCTAGTGTCACAAACAACGTTCAGACATGATGCCATGATAATGACACTAAGGAGGCACTTATGACATCTCACATGATTGATTTGAAGGAGGAGAACTGGTTTACTAGGATCAAATGACTCTTGACATCTGAAAGGAGCCCTGAAACAGAGGTTTGGAGAGGGAACGCTTCCCTAATTTAGCTGCAGAAGCGCTGGCGCTTCCCTATGATGCTTTAGGGAGCGTTATAACATTTTCCAGAGTGTTTTGGAGGAGCACTGCTCATCTTAAGAGCGTTGGCGCTTCCCAAGGCTTACCAAGGAGCGCTACAACGCTCTGATACCCCTTCTGAAGGAGCACTCCCTAATCTGGGTCAGTTGTTAGCCTGTTGAGAAGAATAAGGGGAGGAACATTCGAGATTAGGAGGCAGTTGTGCTCGAATTCTTGTTCTCATCAACAGATCCCTGATCTATGGAGAAGGTTCCCAACTGGTTCTAAACATAACTCAAGAGGTTAGGCTCCTCCCAACCTATATAAACAGGCTCTATGATGGTGGAAAGGGGGAAGAATTGGATAGGTGAAACTTATGATCTTGGAGGAAATTTATAGTCAGCCAAAGGAGAGTGATCAGTGAAGTTGTTGTTATCCAGGTCATGGATATTTCAGGAAAGGGTTAGACGAAGAGGACTTGACGAAGCTGTCGCATTCGCATCTACGATTGTAAGTACTGTTGTCGTTATTCTCATTAATATGACACACTTGGCCTGTTTCTTTCTAGTTTGTGTCTGATGCTATGTGAACTTATCATTTAGTGATAGATCTGTTTTCAAGCTAATATCAATAGAGTAGGAAGTGGTTGTATCTTGTTTTGTCCGTAGAACCCAGCAAGGGGCAAAGGATTGGAGCGCAACTCAGAGCGTGCAGGGACAAACGTCGATAACAGGTACTTCTATCATCCTTCCTTCTCGTGTGTTAGTTTAGATATATTCGAAAGAAATTCAGTGTCCACATTAATCATTTTTCTATCTAGGGTTAAGGTCAAGCCTTAGAGGTGATCTACCTATTCGCAGGGAGATTTTCCTACAACACAAGTCACCCATGACATGAACTGTAAGGGGATCTTTGATTTTCCTACCAGGTTTCTTAACACAAATGTCTCGCATAGTCCTGGCATAAATTGGTACATCTCGGAGTGCTTGTAATAGAGGAATTTTGACATAAAGATTTTGTAATTCCCCTAGAAGATTGAAAGCAGGTGGCTCAGGCATTTTAGTCAAAGCTAAATGCTCAGGAAATGGTTGTTTTGTTGTTTCAGCAGCAGTGTTAGAGGATGATTGTACCTCTTCAGGTACATCATGCTCTTTTGTTTCCTCTTTATCAGAAGAGGTAACATCAGCTATGATAGGTTCTAATATTCTCCCAGATCATAAATGAATATCATTGCATTGTGCAGGGAGAAGAGAAAATGTAGGCTGGTTATGGATATCAATGCACTGCACAACTTTATTATTGGGGTTAGGGTTAGGTTGTACAGGTAGTTAGGGCCTCATTATTTGATTGTTTGGTGGAGTACCTTATGGTAAGGAGAGTGGTTGCAGAAATTGTGATTGAGGTAATTGATTTGGAAACGGGGGTTGTTGCCCTCTCCAATTTGGATTCCATTGGTTTAGATACGGTTGTTGTTGTTGTGGAGGCCAAGGAGTCCACATTGACGGATCAACAAAGGGAGGGTTAGTTTTTTGCATGGGTGGGTAATTCATTTGATTTAGGTATTGTATTTGATTATAGGGAGGGTAATTCATTTGATTAAAAGAAGTATAGTTATTCCAATGATTAGAAGGTGTAAATGGCATATTAGGATTCATACCTTGTCCCCACGGTTTCCATTGCCTTCTCTATGTTAGCAGATAGATAGCTTCAGCTTCTTCATCAGTTGGTTATAATGCTTCCTTGATTCCTAGTAAAGAAGGGCATTGTTGAGTTTCATGATCCTTATCACAGATGGTGCAGATTGGCTTTTTGTCCAATGGACATTCCCTTCATGGGTGCTTGTCTCTGCATTTAGAAAAAAAGATGGATAGAGTTGCTTCTGCTTTGGTTTGTTTCTTTTGAATCTGCAGGGTGTCAATTTGTGAGGCAAAAGAGCTTAACATTTCAATTTTAAAACCTTCAAGTAAATTACCTATTTCAGCACTTGTTGCTCCCCCACTGACTAATTTTGAACTCTTGAAAATGTGGTATCCCTGCTATTTGATCTATTCCTTGAAGCTCCTCTTGGACATCTTTTACATAGGTTAACAATTTCATCATATGATTCTTTAGATATGTCCCCTTTTCCAAACATATTCAACATATCTAGATAGTCATCCCTTACTCCTTTTAATAATATTGTTTTAAGAATATATTTACTTACATCGAGGTGACTGGATCTTTGTACATTATACTGTAGCCTTTCTACAAAGTCCTCTAGATTTTCATCCCCTTTCTGTATCATCTTGAATAGTTCCTCCCTCTTTTCTCTTGTTCGATAATAGTCCTGGTATTTATGCAGGAATTTCTGTCTCATATGATCCCATGTTGTGATTACATGACCTCCAAGACTCATGAACCATCTTAGTGCATTTCCTTTCAATGTTGCTAGAAATAGCTTTAATTTTTAAGCATTGGAAATGTAATCATTACTTCTATATAATATGTCAAACTCAAAAAGGAATTCATCAGGATCCTCTGAAGATAAACCATGAAAGTTAGGTAGCACTGAGAGTGGAATGTTCTTCATGGGAGCTACCCCTCTAGGAAGATCACCAACAAAAAATCTTAATGTGGAAAAAGAGTTTTCATCATTTACCTCTCTTTCAAGACCTGCCTGTTCTTCATGATGCAATTCTTCATTATACTCATCCATGTTTTCTTCTGTTTTCTCCCCTACTGCACTTGCTCTATCCTCAATGTTTCCTGCTGGTTTATCGACTGTCTCAGGACTCCAAACCTCTTTCCTCATTTCAAAGTTTGCTTGAAAGGAAGGTTGGGATTTCAGTTTCCGAGAGTTTGGTCATTGAGGAGCAACATATTCAGATTTTGATATAATCTTGTCAATATAAGTCTTTCTTCCTCCTCTTCCTCTACCCCTGCCACCTGTAGGGTCAGTTTCTTTGGGGTCTCCACGTCCTCTCATGCAATCTTTATATCTGAAAGAACATAAGTGCTTTTGAAATCTATAATTACCTTCCCCGGAAACGGCGCCAAAATGTTGGTCACTGTAATTGCTTATTTAACTAAACAATCAAGTGCTACATAAATTGTCAACCCAGGGAAGTATGTTTATTTCAAAGGTAATCACACACTGTATATGCTCAATCCCAAAAGCAATCTAGAGTTGTAGTAAAAATATACTAATCACACCTTGCCTTGAACAAACTGAAGTTCTACTTTGAATTACAGAAAAGCAACCTACCTATTGCAGAGTTCAAAGTTTAAAGAAATAATTATCCAAAGAATCCTGGATTACATTAAGAAATAACAACCTAGGAAAGAAATCTTTCAGGATACTGCAAAAGGAAAGACCAACTATTCTGTAACAGAGAACAGGACCCTATTCCCTAAGAAGGAATCTTCAGCACCTGTTTCCGATCATCACACTTTCATGAACTCATTACTAATCGAAATGATTGACACACACTGAAGGCTAACTAACTCTTAACTGAGAACAAGACCCTATTCCCCAAGATGGAATCTTCAGCATCTGTTTCTGATTAGCACACTTTCATGAACTCATTACTAATAAAAAATTATTGACATGCACTGAAGACTAACTATCTCTTAACAGATAATAGGACCCTATTCCCCAAGCATGAATCTTCAACACCTGTCCCTAATTATCACGATTTCATAAATTCACCAAACAAGATTGCTAACTAGAGTGATTAACAGTTACCCAAGCATGAATCATATGAAAACAATGTAATAATCAGTAAAGCAGTGTTTCAGCAAAAAAGAGTTCAGTAAAGTAGTGTTTCAGCAAAACAGAATTTAATCAAGGCATGAATAGAAATAACACTAACACACTACAAAGCTAATGGGTGAATCTTGTGAAGAAGGTGGGCCCTCCCTTCTCAAAAGATTCCCCTGAAACGAAAGGAACTAGAAATAAATGCTCAGAACAGTCTTTTATTCATCTGTCAACTGTATCATATTACAATGTTTGAAGTAAAACACGTCCTTCTCTGTAAATCCTCTCTTAGCCAAAAAGAAGGTCATGTCTAATGATGATTTCCTCTTATTTAAAGAGGATAATCCCCTCGATACAATTTGATCATCAAATTACATGTGTGCATCTGAATCCTATTCTTAGTTAGATAATCTCTATACTGGAATAGGATATCCTGGTCTCCCGTAACAGAATGCTATTACAATAGTTGAAAAGGTGCTGAGTGAGGTGTTGCTATTGAAGCTGGAATAACAACTTCTTTATTTATCTTCTTGTTACTGTTGTTGTATGTTGTTTCAGCATCGCAAATCGCGGGCTGTTTCAACAACGAGATTTGCATTCTGACTGTTTCATCAACGCGGTCTCACATAGCAGCGATGGTTAATTCTGGCTCAAGGTGCGGCTGTTGTGGTCAATGTAACAACTTTTTTGTGGATTGTTGTTTCATCATCGTAGACCACAGAGAGTGTAACAAATTCTTCTTGTGTGAGTTGTTGTTTCAACATCGTAGACCATGGAGAGTGTAATAACTTCTTCTTGTGTGAGTTGTTGTTTCAGCATCGTAGACCACAGACTGTTTCAGCCACAGGGTTTGCATGCTTTTAACTGTTTCAACAACGGGCCTTCAAACAACAATGATAATCTGTAGTTCGAACTGTTTCAACACTTATATATTTCTGATCAATGGTTAAATATGAGAGTAATGTAAAATTATATGCAAAACAAAATAAATATATAGTAAAGAGAAGAGACGTTATATACCTTTGCAAAGATAGGGTAAGGTGATAATGTGAGTTTAAATGTGAGTGAAAAAAGGATGTAATGGTAGCAAAAAGTGTGAGCAAAAAGGTACATTATAGGGTCCTAACAATTGGGAGGAATGTCCTTTTTGGTGATTTACCAAGAGATAAGTGTTTTATGACATTGCTTATGTTTAATTTCAATGTGAATATGTTTTATATAAATATTGAATACTATGTATGGATTAATGATATGCATTCACGATTTGTAATCTATTGTTAGTTGCATGAGTTTATATAACATGTTGCATGCACATGTTATTTAATTTGGTATCATATTTATGTTAAGTCAATTTTTTAGTAACATGGGTCCAACCAAGGAGTTGGGTATGTTGCGATGTGGTATCAGATATTTTGGTTCAACACCATATCTATATGGGCCAAATATTAGCACTGATGTGAGAAATTCACCATTGCATAATTTCAGTTTGTGTTGCATTTGGGAAAAAATGTAATATCAAAGTGGAATCCCCAATTTTTAAAGAAAGTTCATGTTGAATTTTCACTCAAAATGGTTGAAGATATTATTAATGGCATCAATATGGAAGTTTCAGAGTTAAAAATTGGCCTAGGAGGTCGAATTTCATGTTTTCTTGGCGATTGTGAATTTTGGAGAATTGATGGCCTAGATCGCATTGAAATTGGAGATCAATGGTTGAGATTCACCTCGAGTCAATTTACAAATTACAATTTTTTTGAAGAATAAAATCCCTGATCATCGATGGAGTTTTTCAGATGTCATTGAAAAGGTGGAGTTTTTCAGAAATTGTTGATCGTTGATGGAGTTTTTCAGAGGTCGCCGAAAAAGTGGAGGTTTTTTGAAATCACCAGTTGTCAATGGAGTTATTTTGGAGGTCACACTAGTACAATAAGAACACATTCTTGCAGAGGTTTCTATGGAATCTCCCTAAAAAATCTATCCCTTCTCTGTTTATAATGGAGGTTGTTAGTGGAGGCAAGAAATCATAGGTTTTTGCAGAGGTTTTTTGATTGGTGTGACTTTAAGATGGATATGCATTGGTGCATACATAAACAATAAATCACTGGTGCATCAATGTTAAAAAGCACTATCATACTTTATAATAAAAATTACATGCATCGAATAAATCACACTAGTGTCATTAAACATTACACACCGGTGTGTCTCTCTGTCATCAAGTGCACTGTGGTAGGATAAATTAAACAAAAAATTACCAAACCAATTTTCATTGTTACAGTGAATCCTGTGCTTCTATACTCTCAAGAAATCATCGATGCTCACCCTTCTCCCAAAGAAACCCTATTTTCGATGCTCTACACTGACTTGGATAGCTCCATTTGTAGATTCCACACATTTAAAAATTTTGGAAATTACCATGAAGTTTAATTTCATATCAATGATGAAAACATGCATCCTTGGGACATAAGAGTCCAGGTAAATTGTTTATTACCTTCCTATTTTAATTTTCATCCAATTAAAATTTGAATTTATCTTGAAATTTGGCATTTTTTCAATTTGTTTTCCAATTTTGTGCAGTGTGCCTGAATGATTTGACTCGCCTAAAAGTGGTGTGTACTGTGTTAAATTCATAGTAAGAAAAACTCTTGGTATGTTTCATATATATGTACGAACCAGTGTAATTTAAGCAACAACACCATGATAAATTATAAAAAAAAAGTGGTGCGTCCTTTGGAAGGCCCTGTAACCAACACATAATTGGCTTCAACCAACATCGATATATTACACTAAATTAACCACACCGTTATATTGAAGATTTATAAAATTTAACATAGTGGTGCAACCATTTTAACCAAATTCATCAGTATTGTTTATAGAACCACACCATGATATATATTACCAATCTTGACATAGTGGGGTGTCTTATTGGATGCCACGTTCCCGATGCTCTACCCTTTATAATACACCTGGAACAAAACACAGTGATCCACTATCACGGTAGCATCAATGTGTTAATAGTAACACATCACACCATTTCAACTGGAATAAGGCAATTTAATAGAGTGGTTCCCATCAATCCAAAAAACACATTGGTTCTATAAAGACAACGACACTGGGATGAATTTTTAATAATCAATCAGAGTAGTGTGACTTATTAGACACATTGTTGCAATTTTTTGTGGTGCAACAATAAACATGGCACATCAATTTTTAAATACTAAATGTATGCACTGTGACATATTTTGAAAATCAAGCATCACGATTCTTCTTCAATAAGGCCCCATTCTCGGTGTATTAGTAATGCAACACATTGCTAGACATCATGTTGGTGATATGGTAAAATCGACACACCAGTGTGTTTTTTTAACAAAGGGTACTAATGATTTTTATGCCATAAATTTTAGCATTTCGGTGCATCTTTGTTAACAAAATGAACTGGTGCAATTAAAAGCACTGAATCGATGCGGTTAAAAGCACTGAACTGGTGCGATGCATCTTATGGGACACACAACTCAAATACATAGTGGTGCGACAAGAAACATGGAACTCGTGCATATTAGTAACAACACCACACGTCGGTGTTGTTTTTATGATAGTGTGCATTGTCAATGAGGCATATGTTCTATTTTCAGTGCATCAATTTCTTTTTAATATTTTTTTGCAAAAAAAAATAATTTTAGATTTTTTTAAATACATGTCATTTATTCATGTCTTTTTTTTATATTTTCTATTTATTTTATTTATATATGTGCCTAACAATATTGGTATATGAATTATAGATGACGACGACAAGAAGAGGAGCAACAACAACAACAACAACATGTCAAGACACACACATTTGTGCGTGAGTGGGAGGCCAGGGAGAGGGAGAGGGAGTTGTTCTCTTGCCTTATTTCATAGTTGACACATGAAATTTTGATGGACGTTGTCTTCCTAAAGTTTTATCAAGAGGGTACATCCCTCAGGGAGAACTCTTTTTTATTAAAACAATTGATCCATGGCTCGGATCATGGGAGACAAGGGTTCAGGGTCAGTCCCAATATATGGTATCATCCCACAGAGGATGATGTCTATTTCATCATTGGGTTGTCTAGGAGGGGGGATTTACCACATTTCCCTATATTACCACCCAATGTTGCATGAGAGGTACAACTAGCATATGTGAAGAAATATGTCCATACAGAGGTCCATTCCTTTTTAGAGTTTCGGGTTCATGGTGACCAGCTGTGAATAAGTTCATTTGTTAGAGAGGATGTTAGGTTCCTGTGTATTTTTCTCTCGCCACTGTCATAGTATATATATTATGGGAAATTCATTAGTTTTTCTATGTTGTATGATGTATACAGTAAATTATTGCAGATCCCCAATTGATTAGGTGGTCAGATAGTTCTTTGAGACAATTTTTTTGTGCAATAGATCACTGTCACACTATTTTATATGGGACAAGATTCTTCGCATTTCTGTCAGATCTATTTACACTATTTTTTGAGAGGGTTCATGTCACTCATCCAGTAGTACCCCAATTTCTTGCTAGGCCTATGTTTGATGCATGCATGTGCATGTCGAGGCAGTTGATTCCCAAGAAGGGCTAGTACAAGTTTCCCATTTTTCCAGTCGGTAGGGATGTATGTAATTTATTGGCTAGAGAGGACAATCCTATAATCGATATTGAAAAATAACCATGTGTGGGGATGGATTGGAGAGGATGTATAAACATCCAATTTATAGCAACCAAGCCAATAAATTAAAGAGGTAGTATTTATCATTATGTTTTGATAAATCTAGTTGCATATTTTTATGTCTCATTTAATGCACATGCAATTTATTGTAACATTTTGTTTCAATTATCTTATTATTATTTTCTATTGTTTTACATATATTGACACATATGTTGGGGATGAGCCTCCCCAAAATGAGAATGAGGTGATGGAGGGGGTAGAGGACCAAAATCCAATACAAATACCCTAAATGCGACATAGGACGGATCGGAGAATCTGGAGAGAGGTGGAAAATAAACTGTGCGGTGTCATTACTAGTCAAGGAGTGGTACCCACACCCATTAGAGACATATTACAAATACATGATATCTCTATGATATGGAGGAGTTTTCCTCATGACATGACATTGTTTATGCATCATATTATTGGTGTCTTCAACCTCATCGAGATGTTGAAGAGTGCTGCTCATGATCCCACTCCATCTATCTCATCAACAGAGCCATCCACATCCTCTACTCCACCACATGGTCTTCCTCATCCTCTTGATTCTCCTCCACATGAGT
Source organism: Picea mariana (assembly GCA_032191745.1). Lineage (NCBI taxonomy): Eukaryota > Viridiplantae > Streptophyta > Pinopsida > Pinales > Pinaceae > Picea > Picea mariana. Next base: position 74,612 of record JASDQU010503611.1, read on the forward strand.
CAGATACACCATCTACTTATCCTCTTGCTTCCCCTCCACATGTTTCTGAACTTGCATCCACATATGATCCTCCTCCTCCTTCCCCTCCACATGTGTTTGAACCTGCATTCACATCTTATCCTCCTGCTCCTCCTCTTCCCAATGATTCCCCTCCACATGTGTCTTAACTTGCATCTATGTTTGATCCTCCTCCTCCTCCTACTTCTCCTCCATATGTGTCACCATCCACCTGTAATACCCCTAGGTTGAACCCAATTGTAAATGTAAATGCAAATGTACTTAAGATGGTGAGTTGTTTGATATCATTTTTTCATGCACATTCCATGGTATAGTGCGCACATGTACTTCACTGTAAAATGATGAAGCGTGCACATTCCAGGATACCATGTGCAAAAAACTTAAGTGCGTGTGATTTTGAGGCCAGGGAGCCTTTGTGTATATGTTATCTTATGTTTTGACTTAGGCCAAAGAGACTAGATGTTAAAGGCCAATGAGCCTATTTTTGTATATCTCTTATCATTAATATAAAATATATCGTTGCGCATAGACCAACCACAATAAAATAGTATGGGGGACTAAACTCCACTAGTTAGGGAAAGGGGGGGATAAACATTAAGGAAAAGGGGCTAAGCTAGGGAGCTTAATCCAAAAAGGAATATTATATTAATATTCCTTAAAGTATAAAGTATGGATAATTATTTTATCCTAAGTTTTAAGGATGGGGACAAGTGGGCCAAAGTAGCTCCCAACATGACAAGTGTCAAGTTGGGAACATGTATACATATAGCTTGGACTTAGTTCATCTTCCAATCATTCCATCATCATTCACTCACTCATGGAGTTGTCCTTCATACCTTCCTATAAATGTACCTAATCAACCTGTATCTGTACCCATACCTATTTTTTTACCTGGTTAGATTGGGAGCTGGACTGAAGAAGAGGGTTGTCAGGCCCGTGGAATACTGAAGAGGTGGGTTGTCAAGCTCGTGAGAAATTTCTCTCTGGGTGGGAGAATTGTTGGGAATTGATTTCTCGAAGGTTCCAAACTGCAACTACAGGGCTCTGAGACTTCCTATTCGACCTGTTGTTGAAGCCCTTGAAGGGAAGTGGGGAAGTCGAGGGACTATTGAGCAGAGAAGGGGCACACTTCCTTGGGTGGGACAAGCATGTGGGGAACGAGGGACTGTAGGCTGCTAGTTTGAGTTGGCACATGTGACAAAGTCTTTCCTATTGTCTGAGATACATCATCCTGCTTGGGAATCCCTTTACCCAGGTGGATTTTA
>JASDQU010503611.1:78852-91059 GCA_032191745.1 Picea mariana
TGCTTGTACTATTTAATATATTTTCAATATGGTGGTTGTAAATGGTTGTTAACTTTTCATATCCAACATAATTATAAAATGAAGAAAATAAAAACATAATTGGCCATTATAGATATGCATAATAAAATGACACATCCACAATATAAATGTACAAACAAATCATTTACAAATCAGTGTTCATTGACATCACCTTGATTATGTTCTTTGATTGGTATTGTAACATTGTTGTTATCAAAATGATGTTTAGATATTAGATCATGTCTCAGCATGGACCACCAATTCCCATCCAATACATTTGGGTAAAAAACAATTGGTTGCAATCTTTTGGGAAAACATAAGGATCCTTACTTTCAACCCACATTTTTTAGAGTTAATACATAGTAGACCAGGCCCACTATCACAATCTTCCTTTGCACTTCTCTGATCGAAGGTATCCCACCACTTGCAACAAAAAATAACACATTAAAACAATGAGAAGTCCACTTGCATGATCTCTTATATCTTTCCAATGTAACCTAACTTCCCCTTTATTAGGTTTTGATCATGGTGGCTAGCACAACTAGATTGGTTGGACTTGACCTCCCTTGAGTGATGTGTCCACCATCAACATACTCAGTGAGAAAATGATGTCCATATTCCCACATATATGGGAACAAATTCACCTGTAAAAATGAGAACATAGGACAATGTCAAATTGCTAAATTTAGAGCTGCTATTAACTTCTTTTCAATTTACCAGAAAATAATAGCATAAGCAGGATCACAGATAGAAACACAATCACAAGGTACACAACATTTTGTCTTGGGAAAACCTCATGGGGAAGAAAACCCCCAAAAAAATTCCTTGATATAGATTGCCAATATAATGCCAAGATAAAATACCAAACACTAGAGAATATCCAAGACTGAAAAATGCGCTTCTCTCTTCTCCTTCTTCTAACTACAAATTCCTTCAAAACTTACACACTATATGAGTGAATTGAGTGAGTGTAATAATGAGGAGCTATCCTCTCTTATTTATACTAGCTGAGGAATGCTAGGGCTGTGTCTCTTCACCATGTTGGGCCGAATTCATCAACTAGTGGCTAAAACCACTTTAATTATCCCCAGGGGCCAGCTTCTCAATTAGCATCATATAAACATGGTTTGACCAATCCATAATAGGGGATTTTTTCATATACAAATAATGACATGATCAATCCACAAAATGGGATTGATCTATATAATAATAACTCAATTATAATTAGAATATTCTTCACAGTTACAATATTTCAACACTCCCCCTTAACAAGAAGGGTATTCTACAATACAATATCATTAGGAGAGAGAGAGGGAAACAACATCATCAACATATGGAACACTGATTGACAAATCTATAAATCATCGAAAGTTTTTTTTTCTTATCATCAATATAATCATTGTACATAGCATGGAGTTGGAATCTAAAACATCAACATCAGTTAGTATAAAACTACAACAACAGAATCAACAACACTAGGTTGATACAACATCATCAACAACACGAGGTTGGAGCAACAACATCATCAAAAACACAAGGTAGGAGAAACAACTTCATCAACAAAATGAGGTTGGAGCAACATCATCAACATGGGTCTGAGATAACAACATCATAATCATATAACAACAGAATGAGGCAGGTGCAACAACAAATTTTTTTGGTACTCTGACAGACCTTAGGGATCTACCTAGGAATCATAAGATTCCCTAGGATATAAAATCCTAATGGGGATACCATGTGGTACTCTGACATACCATGCTTACTGAACTTTCAGGATATTCCCATGAATCAAAATATTCCCTAGGAAATAAAATCCTAACGGAGCTACCACTACTGAACATAACTGGCATATGCGTGCATAGGTAATTTGACAGACCATCCTTACTGGACCTTTGAGATCTATCCAAGGATGATCTATCCAAGGATGATCAATCCCACATGATATAAAATCCTAATGGATCTACCCACTGTTGGTCAGGATACCATAGTATCATCAACATCACTCCCCCTTTTGAGGGAGGTCCTTTTAGACTATACCAATATTATCTCGAAAGTATTCAAAATTTACACGAGATAGAGGCTTGATCAACATATCTGCAACCTGATCATCTGTGCCGCATATTGTATATTTACAACTCCCCTCCACACCATATCACAAATGTAATGAAACCGAATTTCTATGTGCTTCGACTTATCATGGAACACATGGTTCGCTGTCATCTTTATGAAACTTTGGTTATCACGTATAATCACGGTGGATTCCATATCCAAATCGAATAGACTTGTCAACAACTTATGAAGCCATATGGTTTCACAACTGGTGGAACATGATACAATGTATTATGCTTCTTCCATGGTGCGAGAAATACTGGATTGCTTCCTACTCTTCCATGAAGTCATGGGTGACCCTAGACTGAAACAACATCCTAATGTGCTCTTTCTATCATAAACACTTCCAACCCAATATGAATCAATATAACCAATCAATATGAAGTCATGATCTCCATTATAATAGAGACCAAAGTCCAACGTACCCTTAAGGTATCTCATCACATGCTTTGTAGCTACAAGGTGAACATGTCTGGGCTCTACTAGATACTGACTCAAGGTGTTCACAATAAACCATATATCAGGCCTGGTATTCATCAGATACGTCAATGATCCAATGATTTGTCTATATAGAGTAGCATCAATCAATTTTAAGGAAGTATCCACCAGGAGCTTCAAATTTGTTTCCATGGGTGTGGTCATAGACTTACACTCCAACATATCAAACCTCTTCAGTATTTAAACTGCATACTTCCCTTGGTTAAGAAAGATCTTCTCTTGGCTCTACCAAACTTCAAGACATAAGAAATAATGCATCAAGCCTAGGTATTTCATCTCAAACTCTACAACGAGCTTCTTCTTACAATCTGTCATGATCTTTTCTTCTCCAATTAAGAATAAGTCATCCACATACAACAACAATATAACTAGCTCATCATTCATAACCTTGAAATAAACGTTAGAATCATATTTACTCTTGGTAAAGCCCAAGCTCATCAGGAAACTATCAATTCTACCATACCAAGCTCTAGAAGCTTGCTTCAACCCGTATAGAGCCTTCTTTAACCTGCAGACATGAGTCTTTCTATCTTCAAATTCAAACCCTTGTGGTTGTTCTATATACACTTATTCTTCAATGAAACCATTTCAGAAGGTCGTTTTCACATCCATCTAGTGTAACTTCCACTTCATCTTGGCTACAAGAGCTATGATGGTTCTGATAGAAGTGTATTTGGCTACAAGAGAAAAACTTTATTCATAATCAATGCCTTCCTTATGAGAAAATCCACGAGCCATAAATATTTCTTTATGTTTTTCAATACTTTTGTCTGTAGCATGTTTTGTCTTATATAACCATTTGGAAGATACCACATCTTTGTTCTTTGGTCTGGGAAATATTTACCATACATCATTCTTTATAATGGATTGATATTCTTCTATCATGGCATCCACCCATTCTTTCTTTTGAATAGCTTCTTCAAAGAAAGTAGGCTCCTTTTCTATGAGATCACACATCAAGGCCATATAACTGGAGAATGACTTAGGTTTCTTTCTTTTTCTCATGGTTCCTTCTGGGGCACCATACTTCATCCCATCTTGAATAAGATCCCTTGCTTAGGTTGACTTTCTCTTGTGAGAGATCGTCATCTGGGGAGGTTCTTGAGATTCTATTATATCATGATATTCCAGAATCTCATCATCAGGGTTAACTGTAACTTCCTTCATAGGTTCTGCAGCTCTGAGAGATACATGTTCTTCTTCATATACTTCTTCAATATGGCATCTTCTTTATTTCTTGAGTGATGCATCTTCATCAAAGGTTACATCTCTCTTGATCTCAATATGATGCTAACTTGGTATATAAATTCTGAATGCCTTAGAGACCTCACAATATCCAAGAAATATTCCCTTGTTTCCTGAAGGGTCCAACTTAGTTCTCCTTTTTTTCAGAATGTGTACAAACACTAGACAACCAAGTATTTTGAGATGGCTTACTTATGGATTCTTTTTGAAGAACATTTCTTCGAGGGTTTTGAATCCAAGTGCACTATGGGATGATCTGTTCTAGACATAAACTGTTTTTCTTGCTACTTCATCCGATAAGTGCATTGGAAGATCTTGATCGTGGATCATAGTCTTCACTACTTCCATTATTGTTCTATTCTTTCTTTCTGCTACACCATTTTGCTGAGGATTATAGGGAGTGGTGAGATCCCTCTTAATATCGACATCTATGAAAAAGTTTACAAATTATTTTGAGGTGTATTCTCCTCCATTATCTTACCTGAGTATATTGATTTTTCTTTCAGAGAGATTCTCTATCAAGGCTTTGAATTCTTTGAATTTTCCAAATACTTGATCTTTTGATTTCAAGAAATAAACCCAAGTATTACGAGAATAATCATCAATAAATGACACATAGTATAGATACCCACTAAGATATTTTGATGGCATTGGGACACATACATCTGAGTGGATGAGCTCCAATATTCTTTCTACTTTATTGTCGCTCTTCGGTAAATGATTCTTTATATTATTTCCTAGTGCACATCTGTTTCACACACCTTCATGATCAACCTTGAATTATGGTAGACTTGTAACTACCTTGTTTACGTATGTCAAGGATTTGTAGTTTATGTGAGCTAGTATTTATGCCAAAGTTCACACGGAGTCTCATTGGAGTGAGTCAAGGATGCATCTGAGTGACCTTTTAACTTATACAAAACACCTTCTTCTGTTCCAATAACAATTGCATCTTCTATGGTTTTTCCTTTAGGCCACATAAGAACTTCACCATCTATGAATGCAACCCTGAAACCTTTCTTATATAAATATGAGATAGAAAGTAAGTTCTTTTTCAAAAATGGTACATATAGTACATCCTTCATTCTCATCGGAGTCCTTGAATCAAGTTTATAGGTGGATTCTCCCATTCCTTTGATATGGTATTGATAATCATCTCCAAGTGAAACTTTCTAGGGAAAGTATTTTTCCGTAAGGCTAGAGAAAATGTCTCTTTGACCTATCATGTTCTTAGAGGCACCACCATCTATGAGCCAAGTATCCTCTCCAGGTGTCACAGATCTTGAGAGGACAAAAAATAAAACATAATCTTCAATCTCTTCTTTAGTCAACTTTGTGGGTGGCTCATCATCTTCAACTGCATGGGCATGATGTCTTTTGTTATTTCTCTTCTTTTATTATTCCCTTTTGGGAGGAAAATTCTTAGCAATGTGTCCCATCTTATCACAATGATAACATTGATAAGAGGATACATCTTTTTCTTTTCTTTGACCTTTATGATATTTATGGAATCTCCTTGGAGGATGAGATTCTTTATGGAAATGGGTGAATCTCTTTGGGGAGTGATATTATTTATGAAGGAGGGTCACCTTTTGGAAATGAGACCTTATATTTCCTCCTTTATCATGAGAAGCTAGGGATTGGTATTCATCCCTTAATAGTACTACTTCTCGGTTAGCTACTCTTGCTTCTTCTTGAACACATTCTTCCCACGACTGTCAAATTGGAGTTTCTCCTTTCTTGCACATATGGTTCAGATGAAGGAATACCAATGTATTGTGAGCACATTAAGAGTAATTATGAGTTCATATTCATCCAATTTGTCCCCAATTGCTTCTAATTGTTCTTTGAAATGAGTGACCCTAGAGAAATAGTCATGAAATGTTTCTCCTTTCTGCACCTTTGTATTATTGAGTTGGTTTCTCAAGTTCATCTTTTGGTTAATGTTCTTTGCTTCATACATTATGGTTAGGGCATCAAAAATATCTTTTGGATTATTCTTATAATCCACTTGAGGGATCAAGTTATATTTAATAGAGTCTACAATGATTCTTTTGGCCCTAGCCATATCCTTCTTGTACTTTTCTTTAACTGCAACTTCTTCAAGTTCTGGTACATTTTCCTTTATGAATTTTGCAATTTCATTCTCTTCAAGAATGAGTGCAATCCTATACTTCCAAGCATGGAAGTTTTCCATAGCTTCTAACTTGTCAACAAGCTTGGTGCTTAAAGACATCTTGAACTCGAGCTCAAAAAAATGAACAAAAATTGAAAGTGCTCAGAAATTGAATCTGAACTTACTAGGAGATGTGATAAGCTGAGGCGAGTAGAATGGTGTGGCCGGTTTTTAGAAAATCCAAATTTTACCCCTTGAAATTGGACCTGCGCAAATAAGGACTGGTACTTTTGGTACTCGTTCTGGTTTCCTAGTTTTCTAGTACCAGTAAAAACTAGGGTTGCACTTTCTGGAGGATCTAGCCACCAAAAAGGTGCGCTCAAGGTGCCAATGAGTTTTCTAAGCTAGGAAGCACTTCCCTAGATGGTTTTTAGGATGGAATTCTCTTCCAATAAAAATCCCTAATTTTCTTGTACGACAACCATGATGTTTTTGGTTACCAGTGAAAGCTGCTCTATTCAGTCAAGTTCTGATACCATGTTAAATTTAGAGATGCTATTAAGTTCTTTTCAATTTACTAGAAAATAATAGCATAAGAAGGATCATTGAGAGAAACACAATCACAAGGTACACAACATTTTATCTCAAGAAATCCTCATGGGGGAGAAAACCCAACAAAAAATTCCTTAATATAGATTGCCAATACAATGCTAAGATAAAAGACAAAACAATAGAGAATATCCAAGACTAAGCAATGAGCCTCTCTCTTCTCATTCTTCTAACTAGAACTTCCTTCAAAAATTGCACACTATATGAGTGACTTGAGTGAATGTAAGAATGAGGAGCTATCCTCTCTTATTTATACTAGTTGAGGAGCACTAGGGTTGTGTCTCTTCACCATGCTGGGACAACTTCTTCAACTAGTGGCTAAAACCACTTTAATTATCGATGGGGGATGACTTCTCAGTTAGCACCATGTTAACATTTTTTTACCAATCCACAATAGGGGATTTGGTCATATACAAATCTCGACATGATCAATCCAAAAAAGGGGAATGATCTATATAATAATAACTCAATTATAATTAGAATATTCTTCACAATTACAATATTTCAACACATATGTATAATAACCGAAGCATTAATAAAAACATAATATGTATTACAATTCAAATGTGTGATATTATAAATAGAATGTGGTACTTAGAGAGGTTATTATAGAGTTTTTCACCTGATCTCTATGTTTAGTGCATCCATATATTCTCCACATGGATTACGACCAGACACCACATATTTCTCTTGTATTTGGTCAACTACCCAACTGTTGGGACATATTTTTGGCATATTTTCTTTCAAATGATTAGGATAAGGCATGTTTCTACCATTCAAGCATATGAATGATTTTTTGTCATTGTCCCATTTCCTTCTTTTCTCTTCATACAATGTGACCCATGGTCACATTGCCTTTGCGTTGTAAAGAACAAATTTATTAAAGGCATCAACTTCTAAATTAAATTATCTATAAAATAATTCGAAATGAATAAAATGAGATCAAATATATATTATCACCTTAAAGAATGAATTTATTGATGGCATCAATTTCTAAATTCGTTGATGTATACAATAATTCAAAAAAAATGGCATGGGATGAAATATATATGATAAAATTCAATATAAACTATTTCCTTATACTAAATTGACAAAATATAACCGACTTACTCTTTATCAAGTGCCTTTTTCCGTTCGATTGGATTAGCTCCCATTTCCTTTTTTCCCCATCTTGATGGTCATCCAAACAACTTCCCCTGCTATGTTGTCAATTTGATTGATGTACTCACTAGCATAATAGAAAAAATTGTATATTATGTACCCCTCTTCCATAGAGCCCTCCATTTTTTCCCTTTGTTGAACAAACCCCTTCAATGCTTTCATGTACCTCTCTAAGAAGAACATACATTGACATGATAGAACCCCAACTAATTCAACCTCATCAGGTAGGTGATTTAGAATATGGACTTGCAAGTCTATAAAACTCATGGGTAGTTCCTTCTCAAACATATGAAAAATCTCATCCATCTCTTGATGCTACCATGGAATGCTATCCATATGAATCTTTCTTGATGTGATCCAATGTAAAACTGCATATAATTTTGATATGGAACATCGTAGATCCGAGGGGGAGCCATGGTTCACAAAACCATGCTTGAGCAAAGGATAATGGCACTACAAAATATATACAAATTGTTATATAAATTTTTCCCTTACCATATGCAAACTTGCTAAGAGGGCCTTTTTCCATTTCCCTATCTAGACTTGAAGTCCCTTTCTGTAGTTCCCAGAGCTAAAAATTGTATTTTTCCACATATATGCACCCTAACAGCTATACAACATGTGTATACACAGGTTGCACCATTACAACCCGTGTACATCAGGTTTTTTTCTCAAAATTAAAAAATGGTGTCGGGTTTCCATGTCACATCATGGGATCCATGATCCTTGACCTTCCATTTACTGAAAATGTTCCAACTTGGCCCTTTAGTTCCATTTGAAGGATATAAATGGGCCATATCCAAGCTATGGAAAGAGAGATAATAACTCAACTTTGAGAGCAAAGTTACTCTGGACAAATTATTCACTTCATATTGAGTTTGCATCCCTTTGTCCTTTTAAGTCTGAACACATTGTCCACCCCCCAAGATCTTCCATATTTGATGGAGAACCTCATTTTCTCTCTTATATGAGATTTCCTTTGGTGGAGAATTGAAGTGGTGGAGGCCCAACTAGAAGGGACATAGTTTCTCAGTTCCGAGCATGCCGACACAAAAGTTTGTCATTCATACACTTCTGTTGATTACATTTTAATATAAACACTCTTTTCTCATCCAATTCATGTCTTGAAAATATTTGAATTGTTATTCCATGGGTGTATTTGTTATGAATATTGATGGATTATGCTATTGAATGTGATAAATTGACATATTATCACCATATTCTTGTGTATCTTGGTTTTTGAGGGCAAGTTACAAGTGTATTTATTTGAGTCAAGTGCTCAACGGTGGAATTCATCAAACGTATGGACAAGGTAGGCTATTTATCTTGTCTTGATAGCATATTTTTTTATATAGCATACCCAAGACTAGAGTTAATTTCTGTAGTCATTTTTGCCTATTGTGGTTTACCCCATACCATAGAGTGATTTTCCTCGTAACAAAATTGGCGACCATATTGGGGACCAAATCTTCTTTTCGGGGTTTGGAGTGTTTTTCTCCTTGATTGATCTTCTTTATATTAAGTTTCTTGTTGTTTGATTGCTTGACAACCTTTGTTCATTTTGAATTTGAATTTCTTGGCCTTATCCTTGACTTGGTAGTATTTCAATACATATACGTGGTTTTTTTCCTGATAGTCGCGTACATACACGACCTGTCATTATGTAGGAAGTATATATATGAAACCTTCTTCTGAACAGTCACGTACATCATCCTTTTTTTCTTGATTACTGAGTTTGATGGTTGTTGGGTAAGTTTTTATGGTTGTTGAGTCTTCTCATGTCTCTGTCATGACTATTAAGTGTCTACAGAGTGATATGAAACCTTTCTTTGGTTGAATTTTCTGGCGGTGTTTCTTTCTCATTATCATTTTCATTGATTGTCCTTTCATATTGGGTTGGGTGTTTGATTCTTGATATTCTATTTGGTTTGTCTCTATTTACATACAATACAATCTTTATATCAACCTGTTGTTCAGTCCTTTCATTTTCATTCTTTTATATTGAAAATACAAAAAAATATACATTTTTCATTGTTGGCATTGATTTTTTGGGTTCTTATCATTGATTTTAGTACATGTATGGAAAGGTTGCATCTTATTTGAAATTGCAGAATTAAATTGGAAATTGCATTTTGAAAATCTTATCATTTATTGGAAGTTGAAGTTGGGGCTTTGCATTTTATTCATATTCATTTATTTTACTTGCTGAGCCATAACATAATTAGTTTCACGACTACACCTTTTTGAGTAAATAAGGCCACTAAAAGTAACATTGATAAATTTAAAATTGATTAGAAACGATTTTATTTTTCATGGTGCACAAACTAGCTTACGATTTAGGGCCTTGGAATAGGATTTTGTGAGTAAACTTATCCGAGGCTATTAAACTCAACATATGTGTCTAACTAAGGGAGTGGTTAAATCCATTGTATAATTGGTGACATCAAGAGGCTTCGCTCACACTAGAGTTAAGCATGAGGTCACACGAGGTTGGTTGAGGGGATATCCCCCTAATACCTTCTTAGCGTCAGAGATATTTCTGGGGATTTATTCATATATGGGGGTCTTGCTAGTACCTTTACCTCTGTGAGAGGTTGTGCTTTCGAGATTTCGGGATTTGCTACCCTTCCCATATGGTAGACCTGACTTATGAATGTTTTCTTTCTCATTGGTTATATTGTGGTGGCTTAGTTGCTTGACATAGGTTACTTGCAGGGGTTATTCTGCAGGTACCCTGAGTCAGATAAGGGATGGACAACACACACCATTTATGGAGGATTACCTCTCTGGGGGGATCTGACCGACTGGTTGTCAAGCCCACGAGGGCCCTTATAATGGATTCTGANAGTTGGCCTTAAGATTTTCTATTGTATTGTGAGTTTTCATTGCTATGGTTAGTGGAGCCCTCGTGACTCCCTCAGTTGGTGCTACCCAAACCATGGTATTTATTCATTCCATGGGGAGGAATCCTTTAGTATTTTCGAGTGGTACTTTGAATCATGATACTCAGCCAATACCTTGGGCCTCTAATAATTTTTCTCATGGTATGCTGGACATGTCTTTTCACTTTCAATCCTCTGTCTTGTTGCCTTATGTGAATCCTAGTTTTGGGTCTAGAGGCATGATGCCTCCTTATTCTCTTTTTTCATTTGGTGGGAGTCATATCCCTTAATAAACTCTTACAGTAAGAGGTTGGAATATTCCTTCCTACGGATCCAATCCTAGCTTCATTTTTCCAGGAGCAAGTGCTCAAATGGGCATTCATTCTAGTTATTACATCTTGTCCATCTATCCTTCTTCCGCTATGTTGATTCCTATGAACACTTTTCCCATGGAGAACCTCCATTTGTCCTCTGGTGTTTCATTCGGGGGGAGTCAATTTTATAGTATGGGAAACCCCCTTCATGGAGTTCCTTCATCTGGGGGCAATGTGTATCCTCACCCGAGTAACCCTTGTCATGTCACTTTCTCTTCACAAGAGACTTCCTCGGTGATGATTCCATTACAACCCTTCATGAATCAGTTTGGAGGAGGATACTTTCCCACTGGACAGGGCCATGGTGTATACCAAAACCCTTCCTGGCCTGCAATTTCTCAAAACCAGTATTTCCTGGAACATTGGTCCCAAATGCCGCAACCAACCGTCACCACAAGTCCAGTCGCTGCGAGTCGTATTGACATTATATCATCAACCTCTTCTAGTCATCTTGGAGATTCGTTGACAACCTCTCAAAGTCATGTTGAAGACCAACAACCAACCGTTACAAGTCATGATGGGAGCACACGTCCAGTTACTGTGAGTCATACTGGCATTATGTCACCAACCTCTGCTAGTCATGTTGGAGATAGGTCAACAACCTATGCAAGTCATGTTGAACACCTGCAACCAGGCACTGCAAGTCATACTAGGGGAACAACTCTAGTCACTTCTAGTCACACTGCACATACATCACCAACCTATGCTAGTAATGTTAGGGATTCATCACCAAACTCTACTAGTCATGTTGGGAATTCATCACCAACCTCTGCAATTCATGTTGGAGATTTGATACTAGCCTCTACAAGTCATGCTTGGAGCATGTCACTAGCTACTGCAAGTCGTGCTGGGGGAATTCATGCGATTGAGAAGCCTAGACGTATAAGATGTAAGCCCAAGTTCCTTTGTAGGTTTTGAAAAGGAGAGCACCTTACTCATTTGTGCTCTGCTACTGCTGTGGTACAAGAAGCTTGGTCCTTTCCTGGGGGCCCTTCAAGTTCTGAGTCATCTTTGGTTTCCAAACATTCTAGTCCTTCTTTGGTTGATATAGCGGTCATGTCGATGCAATATTTGACCAACACCACTCCTAGTTTTGGGGGTGATGCGTCTCTTGACCTTTTTGTCTCGCATCTTGTTCAACCAGCGATCGTGCCGATGCAATATTTGACTGATACCCCTATTATTTTAGGGGGTG
>JASDQU010503611.1:91109-106294 GCA_032191745.1 Picea mariana
TTTTTCTTTTCTTTGACCTTTATGATATTTATGGAATCTCCTTGGAGGATGAGATTGTTTATGGAAATGGGTGAATCTCTTTGGGGAGTGATATTATTTATGAAGGTGGGTCCCCTTTTGTAAATGAGACCTTATATTTCCTCCTTTATCATGAGAATCTAGGGATTGGTATTCATCCCTTAATAGTACTGCTTCTCGGTTAGCTACTCTTGCTTCTTCTTGAACATATTCTTCCCACGACTGTCAAATTAGAGTTTCTCCTTTCTTGCACATATGGTTCGGATGAAGGAATACCAATGTATTTTGAGCACATTAAGAGATGTAATTATGAGTTCATCTTCATCCAAGTTGTCTCCAATTGCTTCTAATTGTTCTTTGAAATGAGTGACCCTAGAGAAATAGTCATGAAATGTTTCTCCTTTCTGCACCTTTGTATTCTTGAGTTGGTTTCTCAAGTTCATCTTTTGGTTAATGTTCTTTGCTTCATACATTATGGTTAGGGCATTAAACATCTCTTTTGGATTATTCTTAGAATGCACTTGAGGGATCAAGTTATATTTAATAGAGTCTACAATGATTCTTTTGGCCCTAACCATATCCTTCTTGTACTTTTCTTTAACTGCAACTTCTTCAGGTTCTGGTACATTTTCCTTTATGAATTTTGCAAGTTAATTCTCTTCAAGAATGAGTGCAATCCTATACTTCCAAGCATGGAAGTTTTCCACAGCTTCTAACTTGTCAACAAGCTTGGTGATTAAAGACATCTTGAACTCGAGCTCAAAAAAATGAACAAAAATTGAAAGTGCTCAGAAATTGAATCTGAACTTACTAGGAGATGCGATAAGCTGAGGTGAGTAGGATGGTGTGGTCGGTTTTTAGAAAATCCAAAATTTACCCCTTGAAATTGGACTTGTGCAAATAAGGACTAGTACTTTTGGTACTCGTTCTGGTTTCCTAGTTTTCTAGTACCAGGAAAAACTAGGGTTGCACTTTCTGGAGGATCTAGCCACCAAAAAGGTGCGCTCAAGGTGCCAATGAGTTTTCTAAGCTAGGGAGCACTTCCCTAGATGGTTTTTAGGATGGATTTCTCTTCCAATAAAAATCCCTAATTTTCTTGTACGACAACAATGATATTTTTGGTTACCAGTGAATGCTGCTCTATTAAGTCAAGTTCTGATACCATGTTAAATTTAGAGATGCTATTAAGTTCTTTTCAATTTACTAGACAATAATAGCATAAGAAGGATCATTGAGAGAAACACAATCACAAGATACACAACATTTTATCTCAAGAAACCCTCATGGGGGAGAAAACCCAACCAAAAATTCCTTAATATAGATTGCCAATACAATGCCAAGATAAAAGACAAAACAATAGAGAATATCCAAGACTAAGCAATGCACCTTTCTCTTCTCATTCTTCTAACTGTAACTTCCTTCAAAAATTGCACACTATATGAGTGACTTGAGTGAATGTAAGAATGAGGAGCTATCCTCTCTTATTTATACTAGCTGAGGAGCGCTAGGGTTGTGTCTCTTCACCATGCTGGGACAACTTCTTCAACTAGTGACTAAAACCACTTTAATTATCGCTGGGGGATGACTTCTCAGTTAGCACCATATAAACATTTTTTACCAATCCACAATAAGGGATTTGGTCATATACAAATCTCGACATGATCAATCCAAAAAAGGGGATTGATCTATATAATAATAACTCAATTATAATTAGAATATTCTTCACAATTACAATATTTCAACACATATATCTAATAACCGAAGCATTAATAAAAACATAATATGTATTACAATTCAAATGTGCGATATTATAAATAGAATGTGGTACTCAGAGAGGTTATTATAGATTTTTTCACCCAATCTCTATGTTTAGTGCATCCATATATTCTCCACATGGGTTACGACTAGACACCACATATTTCTCTTGTATTTGGTCAACTACCCAACTATTGGGACATATTTTTGGCATATTTTCTTTTAAATGATTAGGATAAGGCATGTTTCTACCATTCAATCATATGAATGATTTCCTGTCATTGTCCCATTTCCTTCTTTTCTCTTCATACAATGCAACCCATGGTCACATTGCCTTTGCATTGTAAAGAACAAATTTATTAAAGGCATCAATTTCTAAATTAAATTATCTATAAAATAATTCAAAATGAATAAAATGAGATCAAATATATATTATCACCTTAAAGAATGAATTTATTGATGGCATCAATTTCTAAATTCGCTGATGTATACAATAATTCAAAAAAAATGGCATGGGATGAAATATATGTGATAAAATTCAATATAAACTATTTCCTTATACTAAATTGACAAAATATAACCGACTTACTCTTTATCAAGTGCCTTTTTCCGTTCGATTGGATTCGCTCCCATTTCCTTTTTTCCCCATCTTGATGGTCATCCAAACAACTTCCCCTGCTATGTTGTCAATTTGATTGATGTACTCACTAGCATAATAGAAAAAATCATATATTATGTACCCCTCTTCCATAGAGCCCTCTGGTTTTTCCCTTTGTTGAACAAACCCCTTCAATGCTTTCATGTACCTCTCTAAGAAGAACATACATTGACATGAGAGAACCCCAACTAATTCAACCTCATCAGGTAGGTGATTTAGAATATGGACTTGCAAGTCTATAAAACTCATGGGTAGTTCCTTCTCAAACATATGAAAAATATCATCCATCTCTTGATGCCACCATGGAATGCTATCCATATGAATCTTTCTTGATGTGATCCAATGTAAAAATTCATATAATTTTGATATGGAACATCGTAGATCTGAGGGGGAGCCATGGTTCACACAACCATGCTTGAGCAAAGGATAATGGCACTACAAAATATATACAAATTGTTATATAAATTTTTCCCTTACCATATGCAAACTTGCTAAGAGGGCCTTTTTCCATTTCCCTATCTAGACTTGAAGTCCCTTTTTGTAGTTCCCAAAGCTAAAAATTTTATTTTTCCACATATATGCGCCCTAACAGCTATACAACATGTGTATACACAGGTTGCACCATTACAACCCGTGTACATCAGGTTTTGTTCTCAAAATTAAAAAATGGTGTCGGGTTTCCATGTCACATCATGGGATCCATGATCCTTGACCTTCCATATACTGGAAATGTTCCGACTCGGCCCTTTCGTTCCATTTGAAGGCTATAAATGGGCCATATCCAAGCTGTGGAAATAGAGAGAAGAATTCAACTTTGAGAGCAAATTTACTCTGGAGAAATTATTCACTTCATATTGAGTCTGCATCCCTTTGTCCTTTTAAGTCTGAACACATTGTTATGCCCCCAAGATCTTCCATATTTGATGGAGAACCTCATTTTCTCTCTTATATGAGCTTTCCTTTGGTGGAGGATTGAAGTGGTGGAGGCCCAACTAGAAGGGACTTAGTTTCTCGGTTCCGAGCATGCCGACACAAAAGTTTGTCATTCATACACTTCTGTTGATTACATTTTAATATAAACACTCTTTTCTCATCCAATTCATGTCCTACAAATATTTGAATTGTTATTCCATGGGCATATTTGTTATGAATATTGATGGATTATGCTATTGAATGTGATAACTTGACATATTATCATCATATTCTTGTGTATCTTGGTTTTTGAGGGCAAGTTACAGGTGTATTTCTTTGAGTCAAGTGCTCAACGGTGGAATTCATCGAACGTATGGACAAGGTAGGCTATTTATCTTATCTTGATAGCATATTTGTTTATATAGCATACCCGAGACTAGAGTTGATTTCTGTAGTCATTTTTGTCTATTGTGGTTTACCCCATGCCATAGAGTGATTTTCCTCGTAACAAAATTGGCGACCATATTGGGGACCAAATCTTCTTTTCGGGGTTTGGAGTGTTTTTCTCCTTGATTGATCTTGTTTATATTAAGTTTCTTGTTGTCTGATTGCTTGACAACCTTTGTTCATTTTGAATTTGAATTTCTTGGCCTTATCCTTGACTTGGTAGTATTTCAATACATATACATGGTTTTTTTCCTGATAGTCGCGTACATACACGAGCTGTCATTATGTAGGAAGTGTATATACGCAACTTTCTTCTAAACAGTCACGTACATCATCCTTGTTTTCTTAATTACTGAGTTTGATGGTTGTTGGGTAAGTTTTGATGGTTGTTGAGTCTTCTCACGTCTCTGTCATGATTGTTAAGTGTCTGCAGAGTGATATGAAACCTTTCTTTGGTTGAATTTTCTGGCGATGTTTCTTTCTCATCATCATTTTCATTGATTGTCCTTTCATATTGGGTTGGGTGTTTGATTCTTGATATTCTACTTGGTTTGTCTCTGTTTACATACAATACAATATTTATATCAACCTGTTGTTCAGTCCTTTCATTTTCGTTCTTTTATATTGAAAATAAAAAAATATATACATTTTGCATTGTTGGCATTGATTTTTTGGGTTCTTATCATTGATCTTAGTACATGTATGGAAAGGTTGCATCTTATTTGAAATTGCAGAATTAAATTGGAAATTGCATTTTGAAAATCTTATCATTTATTGGGAGTTGAAGTTGGGGCTTTGCATTTTATTCATATTCATTTATTTTACTTGCTAAGTCATAACATAATTAGTTTCACGACTGCACCTTTTTGAGTAAATAAGGCCACTAAAAGTAACATTGATAAATTTAAAATTGATTAGAAACGATTTTATTTTTCATGGTGCACAAACTATCTTACAATTTAGGGCCTTGGAATAGGATTTTGTGAGTAAACTTATCTGAGGCTATTAAACTCAACATATGTGTCTAACTAAGGGAGTGGTTAAATCCATTTTATAATTGGTGACATCAAGAGGCTTCGCTCACACTAGAGTTAAGCATGAGGTCACACGAGGTTGGTTGAGGGGATATCCCCCTAATACCTTCTTAGAGTCAGAGATATTTCTGGGGATATATTCATATATGGGGGTCTTGCTAGTACCTTTACCTCTATGAGAGGCTGTGCTTTCGAGATTTCAGGATTTTCTACCCTTCCCATATGGTAGACCTGACTTATGAATGTTTGCTTTCTCATTGGTTATATCGTGGTGGCTTAGTTGCTTGACATAGGTTACTTGCAGGGGTTATTCTACAGGTACCCTGAGTCAGATAAGGGATGGACAACACACACCATTTATGGAGGATTACCTCTCTGGGGGGATCTGACTAACTAGTTGTCAAGCCCACGAGGGCCCTTATAGTGGATTCTGATACTTCCGATTTTTTGAAGGGAGTCTCAAGCCCCACTTGGGAGAGGCATGCCTACTTTAAGGAGGGAGGCCCCTTTCAACCACTTTATCTTGTTTGTGTGCATATTGGCCTTTTTTCTTTACTTTGGTGTTCTCTTTGAATATTAGTTGGCCTTAAGATTTTGTATTGTATCATGAGTTTTCATTGCTATGGTTAGTGGATCCCTCGTGACTCCCTTAGTTGGTGCTACCCAGCCCATGGTCTTTATTCATTCCATGGGGAGGAATCCTTTAGTATTTTCGAGTGGTACCTTGAATCATGATACTCAAACAATACCTTGGGCCTCTAATATTTTTTCTCATGGTATGTTGGACATGTCTTTGCACTTTCAATCCTCTATCTTGTTGCCTTATGTGAATCCTAGTTTTGGGTCTGGAGGCATGATGCCTCCTTATTCTCTTTTTTCATTTGGTGGGAGTCATATCCCTTAATCGACTCTTACAGTAAGAGGTTGGAATATTCCTTCCTATGGATCCAATCCTAGCTTCATTTTTCCAGGATCAAGTGCTCAAATGGGCGTTCATTCTAGTTATTACATCTTGTCCATCTATCCTTCTTGCGCTATGTTGATTCCTATGAACACTTTTCCCATGGAGAACCTCCATTTGTCCTCTGGTGTTTCATCTGGGGGTAGTCAATTTTATAGTATGGGCAACCCCCTTCATGGAGTTTCTTCATCTGGGGGCAATGTGTATCCTCACCCGAGTAACCCTTGTCATGTCACTTTCTCTTCACAAGAGACTTCCACGGTGATGATTCCATTACAACCCTTCATGAATCAGTTTGGAGGAGGATACTTTCCCACTGGACAGGGCCATGGTGTATACCAAAACCCTTCCTGGCCTGCAATTTCTCAAAACCAGTATTTCCTGGAACATTGGTCCCAAATGCCACAACCAACTGTCACTGCAAGTCCAGTAGTTGCAAGTCATATTGACATTATATCATCAACCTCTTCTAGTCATGTTGGAGATTCGTTGACAACCTCTCCAAGTCATGTTGAAGACCAACAACCAACCATTACAAGTCATGATGGGAGCACAAGTCCAATCACTGTGAGTCATACTAGCATTATGTCACCAACCTCTGCTAGTCATGTTGGAGATAGGTCAACAACCTATGCAAGTCATGTTGAACACCTACAACCAGGTGCTACAAGTCATGCTAGGGGAACAACTCTAGTCACTTATAGTCACACTGCACATACATCACCAACCTATGCTAGTAATGTTAGGGATTCATCACCAAACTCTACTAGTCATGTTGGGAATTCATCACCAACCTCTGCAATTCATGTTGGAGATTTGATACTAGCCTCTACAAGTCATGCTCGGAGCATGTCACTAGCCACTGCAAGTCATGTTGGGGGAATTCATGCGATTGAGAAGCCTAGACATATAAGATGTAAGCCCAAGTTCCTTTGTAGGTTTTGAAAAGGACAACACCTTACTTGTTTGTGCTCTACTACTGTTGTGGTACAAGAAGCTTGGTCCTTTCCGGGGGCCCTTCGAGTTCTGAGTCATCTTTGGTTTCCAAACATTCTAGTCCTTCTTTGGTTGATATAGCAGTCATTTCGATGCAATATTTGACCAACACCACTCCTAGTTTTTGGGGTGATGCGTCTCTTGACCTTTTTGTCTCGCATCTTGTTCAACCAGCGATTGTGCCGATGCAATATTTGAATAATACCCCTATTATTTTAGGGGGTGATGCGTCTCTTGACCTTATTGTCTCGCATCCTATTCAACCAATGGTTGAAGAAGTGGTTGTGCCAATGAAATCCCTGGTAGATCCCACTCTTTTCTTGGAGAGTGACAAGTCTAAGGAAGTGATATTTTCGATGCAATATTCAGTCAATCCCACTCTTCTTTTGAGGGGTGATGCATCTTTCGATCATGTCCTTAGAATTTCTAGTCTTGTACCTTCTTAACAAGGGATCATTCTACTCTCTATGAGTATGATCCCTCCAAGTCCTAGGGTGGTTTCCTTTGATTGGAATGATCTTGTAAAACATTGAATTCCTTCTTGTACACCCCTCCATATAAGGTGAATTCTTCAATATATTGTAGATAAGGCAACCTTTGCAAGTATTTTATCCTCCTCGACCTGGAAATCTTTGGGTTTTCCCAATCTTGTGTCAGTTATCTGTGACTTGCTGACTTTTGATAAAATTCCTTCACGAGAGCCCTGGCCTCCCCCATGATATGCTGCTTACAACAACATCACTGAGTCTTGTTTAAGATCTTTTTCAACTCTCTTAAAAAGTGAAAATATTGCCGAGTGAACTTGTCTCTTTCACACTCGTTAATTAGATTTGAAAGGAAGTCTATTTGGTGTAATTTTAACCCTTTTTTAGACCAAGTAGACTAATTTCGAAAAAAGGAATACTCTAGTCGCTAGTGGCTAGAAGAGTTCTCCTGGGTGTTGTTTTATACTTTTTTTAGGCCTAGGGGACTAAATTTACGAAAAAGGACATTCTTTGGCATTAATTTGTAATTGCATCTCATTCTCTTGCTTGCAGTATTGAGCCTATTGTTAGTTCTCACTTTCACATAATAAGCCTACCACCTCAGCAGTTTGCATCATCAACCAAGTAAAGCCTTGTTTATATCCTTTGCAGCTTGATACCCTATACCCCAAGAGGAAAAATTACCCCGAGTGTGCATATCCTGCATGCACCTCCTTGCATTGAGAATAGGTATGTTCCATTGTTGGAACTAGTTTCTTACTCGTGACATTATTTTCTCCTTTGTATCATAGAATTCATTTGACTATGAAAAAACAAAAAAATATGGGCAGGAAAAGAGCATTATCTTATGTTGGCAACAGTCGTGTCGCCTTTGAACAGAGAAAAAACTTTTGATTCCACTTGTCATCAGAATTTTGGGTTTAGCATGACCTTGGGAAGCTGAGCTCATTACTTAGAGTTTACTCCCCCAACTGGTTACTCTTTCAGTCCCTATGGATAGTTTTGATTGGTGCCTCCTGAATCACAAAGTTTCATCATTGAGTCTATGCTGCTAGAGTCATCCATCGGTTCATAGTTCCAACTTTCCTGAGCTATTACTATCTTTAATTGGACCAATACGTATATGACTTCAATGATCATGGGAGTCATATTGTACTCCATTGTATACAAACTTCTTCAGATTGATTTTGAGACTGATTTTCATTGGGCCTTGTTCATGACTATGACAACCTATGCCATGTATCTACTTTTTTATTTCCCATTCATGGCCATGAAAAACTATTTGGTATATTTTCGCCTGGATCTGCAGTGTAATTCAAATTGGCATCCATGTGCACAAATTCAGTATGGATTGTAATATTCTTATGAGTAACTAGTTCATCCAGCTAGGTCTCCATTACTTCACTTATGGGAATTACAATATATTTCAGCCATCGCAGATACTCCTCTAACCTCACACATTAGGGGGCCTCTGTTATAGCAAGATTTTCCCTACCATATGCAAACTTTCTCAGAGGGCATTTTTCCATTTCCCTATGTAGACTTGAAGTTCCTTTTTGTAGTTCCTAGATNATTTGAAGGCTATAAATGGGCCATATCCAAGCAGTGGAAAGATAGAGAAGAATTCAACTTTGAGAGGAAAGTTACTCTAGAGAAATTATTCACTTCATATTGAGTTTGCATCCCTTTGTCCTTTTAATTTTGAACACATTGTTCAACCCCCAAGATCTTCCCTATTTGATGGAGAACCTCGTTGTCTCTCTTATATGAGCTTGCCTTTGGTGGAGGATTGAAGTGGTGGAGTCCCATCTGGAAGGGAATTAGTTTCTCAGTTCCGAACATGCCAAAACAAAAGTTTGTCATTCATACACTTATGTTGATTACATTTTAATATAAATACTCTTTTCTCATCCAATTAATGTCTTGCAAATATTTGAATTGTTATTCCATAGGCATATTTGTGATGAATACTGATAGATTATTCTATTGAATGTGCAAACTTGATATATTATCACCATATGCTTTCATATCTTGGTTGTTGAGGATAAGTTGCAGGTGTATTGCTTTGAGTCAAGTGCTCAGTGATGGACTTCATCAAACATCTGGATGAGGTAGGCTCTTTATCTTGTATTGATAGCATATTTGTTTATATAGCATACCTGAGAATAGAGTTGATTTTTGCAGTCATTTTCATCTGTTGTGGTTTACCCCATTCCATAGAGTGATTTTCCTCGTAACAATATTGACGACCATACTGGGGATCAAATCTTCTTCTCATGGTTTGGAGTGTTTTTATCCATGATTGATCTCGTTTATATTAAGTTTCTTGTCATATTATTGTTTGACAACCTCTGTTCATTTTGAATCAAAGTTTCTTGGCCTTATCCTTGACCTGGAAGTATTTCAATATATATACATGGTTTTTTTCCTGACTGTCGTGTACATACGTAAGCTTTCGTTCTGTAGGAAGTGTATATACATGGTTTTCTTATGAACAGTCACGTACATCATCCTTGTTTGCTTGATTGCTGAGTTTGATGTATGCTGGGTAAGTTTTGATGGTTGTTGAGTCTTCTTAGGCCTCTATCATGACTGTTAAGTTCCTACAAAGTGATAAGAAACCTTTCTTTGGTTGAATTTTTGGGTGGTGTTTCTTTCTCATCAACCTTTTAATTGATTGTCCTTACATATTGGGCTGAGTGTTTGCTTCTTGATATTCTACTTGGTTTGTCTCTATTTACATACAGTAGAATCTTTATATCAACCTGTTGTTCAGTCCTTGCATTTTCATTATTTTATATTGAAAATACAAAAAAATACACATTTTTCATTATTGGCACTTGATCTTTTGGGTTCTTATAATTGATCTTAGTACATGTATGGAAAGGTTGCATCTGATTTGAAATTGTAGAATTAAATTGGAAATTGCATTTTGAAAAGATTATCATTTATTGCAAATTGAAGTTAGGGATTTTCATTTTATTCATATTCATTTATTTTACTTGTTGAGTCATAACATCATTAGTTTCACGACTGCACCTTTTTGAGTAAAAAAGGCCACTAAAAGTAATGTTGATAAATTTAAAATTGATTAGAAACGATTTATTTTTCAGGGTGCACAAACTAGCTTAGGATTTAGGGCCGTGGAATAGGATTTTGTGAGTAAACTTATCCAACACTATTAAACTCAACATATGTGTCTAACTAAGGGAGTGGTTAAATCCATTTTATAATTGGTGACATCAGGAAGCTCCACTCACACCAGAGTTAAGCATAAGGTCATGTGAGGTTGGTTGAGGGGATATCCTCCCAATAACTTCTTAGCGTCAGAGATATTTCTGGGGATCTATTCATATATGGGGTTCTTGCTAGTACCTTTACCTCTATGAGAGACAGTTCTTTCGATATTTTAGGCTTTGTTTCCCTACCCATATGGTAGACCTGAATTACGACTGTTCGCCTACGCATTGGTTATATCGTGGTGGCTTAGTTGCTTGACATAGGTAGCCACATAGGTTACTTGCAGGAGTTATTATGCAAGTACCCTGAGTCAGCTAAGGGTCGGACAACACAACCTTTGTGGAGGATTACCTCTCTGAGGAGATCTGACGGGCTGGTTGTTAAGCCCACAAGGGCCCTTATAACGGATTTTGATACCTCCGATATTTTAAGGGAGTCTTATGCCTCTCTTGGGTAGGGCATACCTACTTTAGGGAGGGAGACCCCTTTCAACCACTTTATCCTATTTTTGTCCATATTGGCCTTTTTTTCTTTACTTTGGTGTGCTCTTTGATTATTAATTGGCCTTAGGATTTTGTATTGTGTTGTGAGTTTTCATTGCTATAGTTAGTGGAGCCCCCATGACTCACTCAGTAGGAGCTACCCATCCCATGGTATTTACTCATTCCATGAGGACAAATCCTTTAGTATTTCTGAGTGGTACACTAAATCATGATACTCATCCAATGCCTTGGGCCTCTAGTCATTTTTCTCATGGTATGCTAGTCATGTCTTCGCACTTACCATCTTTGTCTCATCGCCTTATGTGATTCCTAGTTTTGGGTCTGGATGCATGATGCCTCCTTATTCTATTTTTTCATTTGTTGGGAGTCATATCGCTCAATTGACTCTTACGGTAAGAGGTTGGAATATTCCTTCATACGGATCCAATCCTATCTTCACTTTTCCAGGAGCAAGTGCTCAAATGGGAGGTTATTCTACTTATTACATCATGTCCATATATCCTTGTTCTGCTATGTTAGTTACTATGAATGATTTTCCCATGGAAGACCTCCATTTTTCCTCCGGTGTTTCATCTAGGGGGAGTCAATTTTATAGTATGGGAAACCCCCTTCACGGAGTTCCTTCGTTTGGGGGCAACATATATCTACACTCGAGTAACCCTTGTCATGTCTCTTTCTCTTCATAAGAGACTTCCTCAGTGACGATGACCTTACAACCCTTCATGAATCAGTTTGGAGGAGGATAATTTCCCACCAAAAAGGGCCATGGTGTATACCAGAACCTTTCCTGGCTTGCAATTTCTCAAAACCAGTCTTTCCCAGAACATTGGTCTAAAATTCCGCAACCAACCGTTGCCGCAATTACAATCACTGCAAGTCATACTAGCATTATATCACCAACCTCTAATATTCATGTTGGATATTGGTCGACAAACTCTAGAAGTCATGTTGAAGACCAAAAACCAACAACTACAAGTTATGTTGGGGGCACAAGTCCAGTCACTGCGAGTCATACTGGCATTTTGTCACCAACCTCTGCTAGTAATGTTGGAGATAGGTTGACAACCTATGAAAGTCATTTTGAAGACCTGCAACTAGCCGTAAGTCATGTCTAAACTCCCTAATGTTTATAAGGGTGCTAGAAAGCGTGGAATAAAACACCAACAATTGGTCCCATTATTGGGACCTGGAATTCTTATAGGGAATGATCAAGGAAAGAGATGAGGTGGAATCCATCCTAGGAGGAAATTCAATACTGGTTAACTGTGAAAGAGCATGAGGTTTCCCTATGAGAAACTCATGGGTTGAAAGTGAATGTGAAGAAATGGAAAAATGACTATCTTTACATGGATATGCATGATATTTCTTTGCTAAATTTTCTTTGTTTGTTGTATGAATGGCTAAAAAGGAAAACTGCTACTAATTCTATTGTGTGGCCTTTGGAACTAGTGGTTTGGGATCAAGCCAAGCTTGAAAGTGTTGTATAGTAAGTGGGCTCGGGCTATTGAATTTTGGTTCACTCAAGTAAAAGAAAGCTAAATTCTTGATTTTGTTGTGGAATACACTGTTTCTTTCAGCGAGGCTGAAATAAAGTTCACAAAAGGTACAAGGAAGTGGATGTTGGAAGAGATTCCACTTTGGATAAAATGTTGTTCATGGAGAAAGGATGATTCAGATGGAGCCAGATCAAATGGATGAGTAAAATCCCCTATCATGAGGGGGGTGGGGGTTACAAAAAGGGGGGAAAGAGAGAGAAGAAATTGATCTTTTGAAGAGGATCCATAAATTGTTGAGATGAGGTGAGGAGTGGAATGGAACTAGAGGAGAAGAGAAAAAGAGTCGATAGGTGTTAGCACTTAATCTCGTCATATTCTTGCGTGTTATATTTTTATGCCTGAGTCTATGATTTTGCCTATCTTTTCCCATTTTCCAGACTCGATCATAGACCTTTCCTCCCAACATGCATTTTTCCTTTTTGTTGGCATTCATACTCTTGACCGATCAGTTTTCCCTGTCAAAATTTCCTAAGAAGTATTGGCCATGAGTTCTCTATATTTTCTAATGGTGAGCACTTCTCTCTTTACCTTTGTCATTGAGCCTTTGTTTTCCCAAAACCCAGTCATGTCGTCCAAGTCCTCATTGTCATAGGCCACAACACTGAGAGCGGATTAATAGGGACTCAAATCAAGGAGTGTAGGAATCAGGATTTCAAATGTTGTAAATTGTTTCACAAGAATAGTGAACTCCTGATTCACGAAAGGGAAGATCTGGGTTGTTCGATCATAAAGAGCCGAGGGTCATTGATCTTACATCGGTAATTTTCGGAGGAATCAAAATTGGGAGTTAGGGGTTCTTGTTGTGAAGGTGTGTCCATAGATTGACATCTCGAGACTTGAAGGTCCGATGGTTTCATCTGGGCCATACGATCAGAAGGGATGCATGTCGCTCGATCTAAGAAGTCATGATTTCACGACTTGAAAGTTTTAGTAGGGAGCACAGTGTGAACTCACAAGATGAGAAATTGTGACGTGCCTATAATTTGGGACCACAGCCATAACCTGGGGTCGTATGGAAAAGCAGGGCCATAAATAAAGTAGGCACCTATCAAGCAGCAGGCGGCTGAAGTGTTCGAGGAACCATTGTGGCCATCAGATTTGGGACAGATCCAATGCTTGATTGAAATGGATCGTTTCATGGTTTCAGGCATTAGAACATTATGAATCAAAGGGAGTGATAACTCTCGATATGAGAAGTCCTGAAATCCCATTTGGCTAAGAACAAGGTCACAACTTGCAGTCGCATGGGGTGATGGAAAGGTGTTGCTCAGAAGATCAAAGTGCTCGAGTGGCCACAGGAGAATATTTGCGTATCCTCGAGGTGACAAAATTGACTAAAAAGGATTGTGAGTTTTCCTGGAACATTCATGGGCACCAGGCCTCATCCTGATCCCAATAAAGGTAGTTAATGAGAATAAATAAGGTGGATGAAACCTCGTTTCACCACATAAATGGAAGGCAAGGAGGTTCTGGAGTGGTCAACCTGTGGTACCCCTGTGGATGAATTGCCAGATCACGTCTGACAGAAGAATGTAAGTGCAGCCTGACAGGAGAAGACCTAGATGCCAAGCCTTGAGTACAGTGACCAGAGTGTGCTTATGTAGGGAGCCAGTTTCTTTGAGTATATATACTCAGTTATTATATTTTGTAAGGGTCGATGGTCGAGCTAAACTCCCAATTTGTAAATTTTTAATGAACACTCTGGTTCTGTGG
Source organism: Picea mariana (assembly GCA_032191745.1). NCBI lineage: Eukaryota > Viridiplantae > Streptophyta > Pinopsida > Pinales > Pinaceae > Picea > Picea mariana. Next base: position 105,388 of record JASDQU010503611.1, read on the forward strand.
TTATGTGCATGCTTTTGAGATTTTGTGTTTAATGTAAGTCAACTCCTTTCATCTCTCTATAACAACTGTGTTATAACGCTTGGGCATGGATGATCCAATCGAGGGTAGTTATGTTTTTGTGATGTAGGTTTGATCACAGTGGCATTGCAACCTGTTTTAATTAGTTTCTTGTGTTCTCTTTTCCCTCTGATACTAAGAGATCGAGCATAGATGATCTAGTCAGGTTGTTGTGACTGTACTGTAATGTATGTTTGATTGCAGTATCGTTATAGCATTTTCAGTAGATTGAAGTTCTGAATTCAAGAGGATATTTTATTTGAAGCTTTTCCTCCTTAGACTGCTGGAAGACCGAATGTCCATAGAAGATCATTTAATTCTCCTTAAATTCTTCCCCCTACTCACCACGATACTGCAAACTAATGACTGAATTTAGATCAAAACCTCACTTGTCTATGCATGCCAACCCAGTTTTCCGAGTTAGAACGATACCATCCTGAGTCTGCATCATTAGACCGCCTTTAAACTATTCATTTTGACATAAACCTAATGGGTATCAAGCTTACCACTTCCGCAATCTAGAGGTGACTTCTGGTGCTAACAATAGGTATGCAAGAAGAGTTGATATAAGAAGAAAAGCAGAGAAAAGAGGTGGAAAATAGGTAGCCAGGTGTGCATGACAAGGGGTCAGGCCCAAGATGAAGAGAAAAGGGACCACACCAAGTAGTAGTGTGTGAGAGTATGTTGTGTTAGAGTGGATAATATATGAGGATAGGCCCACGAAGAAGAGTGGCCTAGAGGATAGGGTGTCCAGTGGGGATACTGGTAGCAATAGTGGTAAGGGCCTAAGAGACGAAGTTTGCATCCCTTGGCTGTTGTAAAGTGTTGCAACCTTATAGGAAGATGAAGC
>JASDQU010503612.1:0-25145 GCA_032191745.1 Picea mariana
TTCACTAAGCCTCTTGGAAAGATTAAGTTTGAACTGTTTAGGGAGATGTTAGGTGTCGAAGTCAATCCATTCTCCATTAAGGGGGAGAATTGGAAGTAATGGAGATTTTATCTAGTTGTTAGCACCAGTAATAAGCGCAGGTTGTAAGCGCCAGTTAGAAGAGTCAGTTCATCGTTAAGAGTCAGTTGTCTAGTTGTCTTTTTCTTTGCATGTAGCCGACTCACGAGAGTCTTTTCCTATATAAGGATGTAATCCGTCTTCGTTTAATATTGTGAAGTGAGCATAGCCTCACCGTGTTTGTTTGTGTGTTATATTTTATCTTTGAAGTCCTTGAAGTTGTTGCCCAATATAATAATCTTATTCAAATTGACAGGCATCCAGTTTGTGTCCAATACATTTCCACATTGGAAAACATTGCAGTTAGGCATGAAAAACAGTGCGGGTCTGTCCACTATCCTCCTACAATTTCCGTTAACAGAGAGACAAGTGCATCCCAACGCATGAACGGGATCATACAGCACGATATCCTTCACTCGGTGAAAGTATTCTCTTAATAAAATGGCCAAACATAACTGCATGTGATTACACTCTAGATGAATCTCACTCTCATTCTGACTCGTCTCAGGTTCCTCCTCATTAAAATTCATCTGTCCAACTCCATAGAGAACCACTTGGATTTGTGAATGATGTAGATCCATACTTATCACCCTCTCTACCAGTGCCACATATTTCGGGTTCTGCATTTGTCTTAAAAATTCTGCTAAAACGAAGTTTTCTCTAACTTTTCACGAGCAAGCTGTATTTTATTGATTATTTTCCCAACTTTTATATTAATTTGTACATCAGAAGCACTCATCGCCATAATTGTCAATCCGAACTATTCGAACTGTAATTTCAATGCAGAGAGGCCAAACTATTCAAACTCTAAATCAATGCGGAGAGGAAGGAAACTGTACATTCATACCTCCAAAGTACTTTATGCTACGAATGAATATGTTGTGTATATATATCTAAATACTTTATGCCATGAATGAATATGTTGTGTATATATATCTATCAATTGCAAATGTTGAAGTAGTTCCATAAGAGAGGTTTTTTGTTGTGGTGAACTTAAAATTACATTATTATTCTTATTATTATTAGCCTCAATCAAATATTGAATTGCAAATGTTGAAGTAGTTCCATAAGAGAGGTTTTTTGGTGTGGTGAACTTAAAATTACATTATTATTCTTATTATTATTAGCCTCAATCAAATATTGAAGAGGGTCTCTTGTATCAATTTAATAATAAACAAATAAATTTTTAATCAAAATATTTATTATAATTAGTTTTATTGATTTTAATTTGATTGGATAAAAGAGACAAAGTTGGTAGGTGAATAATAGTGGTTTTGGGAACATGGTTTTGGTGATATATGGTTTTAAAGCCCATGGATTACATATTATGAAATCTTTTAAAAGGGTGGCCATACTCGATTGTAATGTGTCAAGAGTTGAGCGTTGAAGACTCACTTGGCTGGGTTTTGCTAGTTTTTTGGCTGGAGTATAGAGATAGGGTTTAAATTCTTAGAGGGCTTTGAAGACACTGTGCGGATTTGAAGAGCACCATGTTTGTGCTTGGGCTTGGAATGAATGTTGATGGGCATAAGACTATAAGACTTGGATAGACGTTGACGTAGATGTAGACATATGGATGTTTAGCTAGATTTGATAAACCCCAAGACATGTTTAAAGGGAGGAATGTTAGAATAAACTTGAGAAGGTGAAAGAGTGAAAGTTGTATTAAGGCTATTGATTGCATGTAATGAGAGGCTATAAAAGGTTGTTCATACTCCATTGTAATGGGTCAAGAGTTGAATGGGTAAAGGTCACATGGCTAAGGCCAAGACATTCGCCGGTTTGGCCGGATTTAGCCAAGGAAAAAAATTGATTTATTGTTTTTTTTTATAGAAACATTTCCTTGTTTTTCTTGTAAAATTTTTTGGATAACTCTCCCATAATTTATGTATGCTCAACGAATTATAGTTGTTCCCCGTGTATACGTTATCTATGGGTTGCTTTGTGCTCATTGAATTTTTTTGGCCAAATGTACCGCCCTTTCTCTTGATCAACTAAGTTGATCCAGATTATTTTTAGAAAGAAATGAAATCACCGACTATAAAAATAAAGAGTGCAAGACTAACTAGAATGTTGGCATTTTTATCTCTAAGAAGAGATGTGAAATCTATGCTTATTCACCAAAGGATGATTACAATGAGGCTCTCAAGGCCTTTTTTATGATAAACATGAATGTCAAAACCCTAGACATACAAAAGTATAACCCTAGGAGATGAAACCCTCACAAAGGAAATAGAAAAAATTTCAGACTTAGTACTCTCACAAAGGTGAGAAGATGTGATGATAAAATGAAATTTCAAGGTTCTTTATTTATATGGATCTACCTTACCTATTTTTCCACATAAAATTTTCAACAACAAAATATAAGAGGGTTGACCCTTTTAACTTTCCCTCACATTGTGAAAAATAAAATTTACATAAAATGAAACCCTAAAAGGGTGACGTCATGCCCTAGAAGGGTGACATAGGATCTCAAAGTTCAATGTAAAACCTGAAGGAGAGGGACATTGGGCCTCCAAAGTCCATGTGTCATGCTATCCTATTCCAAAATCTCATTCCATGGGTCTCCTCCTATGAAACAACTTCCAGAAACATCTCATCCATTAAACCGTAGCCTCCAAGATGATGTCAAGGGATAATGGGTAACATCCTAAGCCTCCAAAGGATAATTTCCAAGTGGAAAAGGGTGAAATATCATCCTCTATTGATTTCAAAGTGCCTCCAAAGGCAATGTCGTCCACTCTCAAAGTGAAACACTCATCATCAATGATCACCCTCACATGGGGTATGGCATCCATCATGTGGGTAAGATCCTGCAAAGACAAACAATTACACCCTCCAAGGATGCACAAGTCACATGAATCATTCCAAGTAAGCCACATTTAATACAAGAACCACCCAAACATGTGCATCAAATCCCTCCATTTCAAATTATTTTTTTTCCAAATTTAGGTATGGGAGAGGTGTGGTGGTGCCCTATTGGGTAGGCCAATCCCCAAGTTGAGGAATGTTTCCCAAGAAGACCCTATCTATATCATGTGATGAGTATGAGGTGTATTCAGGAAGACTTTTGGGCATGGGGTTCTTTACATATCAATCGTTCATATTGTCTCATTTATGGGTGTCTTTATGGAGGGTGTGCTACATCCTTGAGTTCCCTTTATTTGTAATGCATTTTTTTCCAATCCCTTTATTTTTCCTTATTATTAAGTCTGAAAATTGAGTGCTATGTAAAATGGAAAGAAAAAGAACACAAAAATGACACTTGAAGTTAGAACACATTGAGTGCCATATGAAATGGAAATTAAAGGACACCCCAATGCATTCTCCCATCAAGTGGGACATCATTTTTTCATTTTTTTAAAATTAAAAATCCTTTATTAATTCATAGAATCATTTCATGGATATCAATATTTTAAGGCGAGAATTTATGTATGATGTGAGATATAACCCCTCTCAGCCCTCATCTCCTTCTTCCCATGAAATGAGGTACAAGCCCTTCTTGGGGTTAATGTATCTAAAAACAAAAAATATGAGGAAACAAAGGGGAAGAAGTTTAGAAAGTGGTAAGTATGAGTGAGGAATGTTATGATGACCCTTCAAGGAACCCCAAGTAGTAGCCCTTTTCCTAGGGGTGACCAACTTACAAGGATACCATGTCATCCACCAAGGTGAAATTAGACAAAAGGTATAATTTGCAAGAAAACATTCCATAATCAAGAAATGAATCTTTGCAACATGTTCAAATGCTTCAAATATTATAGGGACACTTACCATGAGACTGGAATTGACTTATTATCTCATGAGGCAATAATGGGGGCAAACCAATTTATGGTGCTTTGCTGCTAATGATGAGTAGTGATTTGTGTGAATAGGAGAGGAAATGTGGGTTGTGTTATCCATCCATCTCTTGACACTCCATGGCTACTACCTATCATCCTATTGGCATCCAATACAATTTTTTCTATTGCCCTATAAGCTGCCTACACCTACGTCTTCTGAACTTCAAATTGACGTCGCATTTTGCAAATAAATGATGTTTTTATTTCTTGCGACAATTTGCAAATGGGTTTCCATTTAGTTTTCACGACTGTAAGCGTGAAAACTCCTCCATCGTTATTTAAACTGTCATGATCTTCTCATTAATATTCTGAAAGGCACTTATTGTATGGCTAAATGAATTTTCAAACTTTGCCTATTCTTACTTTGATTGTGCAATTTAATTTGATTAAACCGGTAAGGCATTGAGCATGAAAATTCATTGTTTGGGACTTGCCTAGTCATTCGATTGCATAGGGGTCATGGTTTTATTTTGTTTTTATATGATGTGATCCTTATTATCCTAAGCTCTTGGCTTATCGATTTTTTGAAATTAATTGTCACCATGTTTTAAAACCTTTGATTAGGATGTTTGATTATGCAATGGCACGTTGGTTAAACATTTGGGTTTTGATTTAACGTTGAAAGACAATGGTTTGAATTATTACAATGACACATATTCGACTTTGGTTTGATTTCACATTGAACATTCATGGTTTCAAACAATACATTGGCGCATTGATATATCATCCACCATTTGATTTTTGAGTTAGCCGATTAATATGGTTTAAACAATGTTATGATTGATTGAACAACGTTGTACTTTGTCATTACTGCTATGCATGGCGGTGGATAATCCCACCACCCTCGCACACGCACATTAATTTGCTCCCCTTTCATCGTTCGCAGCTGTTAGCCCAAAAGATTTTGCTCATGTATGCTGGTGTTTGGACACTGCTCTTCCAGTCGCGTATGATGAGTTCCTGTGACAAAGGTTTGCCTGTGAATATGCTCAAGCAACGTTGGCATGACTTGTTGATGATAACCAAGCAGTTTATCACCTGCGAGGGTCGGTATGGGTTTGTTTTCTTATATCACCTTCGTTTACTGATGGTTTTCATGGGCTATGAGCTTAATATGCCTTATTACATGCATAGGAGTCTGTTTAAAATGTCTAAAAGATACAAATGGAATCAGGCCGATAGCAGCCTTTTTCACTTTGGGTTGATTAAAATGATTGTCGTTTGTTATTTGGGGTTACGCCGAGACTGTTGGAATGATTTTCTTATTCGCAATAATTTTGAGGATTTGAAACCACCACAGGTTGACAAACCTGTCATGAGCGAGGGCAAGTCTGTACCCCCAGTACCCTACAATATTTTGTTGCCTAAACCCTTACCTGACTCACCCCCCGACCTATCCCACTCTGCGACCAAGGATGTCGAAATTGTTAAACTTGTGGGCAAAAAACCTAAAGCCAAACCTATTGTGAATTCCAAAGGAAAAAAGAACGCCCGATTAATCTCTCGCATGGCAAGGAACAAACCAAAGTCTCCTGTCAATCCTGACCCTATCATGGTGAGTGAAGATTCCGACTCAGAGGTGGAACGTTACCTGGCAAGTGAATATCCCTATTCGGAAGGTCTTTGTGCCAAACCTGCATATGACTTTGTGAAAAACCTACCACCTTGCTTGCAAAATGACCCTAATTATCCAGGCATTAAACTGCCTTGTGAAACCCCCAATGATTTTTTGAAACCCTCTCCTGCTCTACCTCAACCAGTTGTGCCACCCTATGATCAGTGCGGCTCATGGTTAGAAATGTACTATCTTGATGTGCCAGTGTTGCAGTCCAGAATTCATTCTCTGGAGGATCAAGTTGCAAGGCTTACCATTCAGAAGGCTAAATTGCAATCCACTGATAAGAAACAGAGGAAAACATGTTCTATTTTGTTTAAGAATGTGGAGTCGGCTACAGTGGTCGTGAATTCAAAATTGGCATAGCTCGAGCAGCCTCACTGGTATGTCTATCACCTGTTTATATGACAAAATCATAGCTCTGTTTACAACATGGATTTGCTTTGTCACATAAGCATGCATTATGTACATAGTTTTTTTTTGAATTTTGCTTCAATTGGTTTTTCTTCGAAGTCGTTCCTATTTTTTCTAAAAAACAAGTTGTTTCTGGTATCTCAATTTTGAACTCAATCAATGTTTCAATTCGAATTGGTTATATCATATACGATATGGTTGGTAACGATGGTTAACTGTTATAGTTTTATTTACATATGGTTTTCAAACAGCTCGGATACAGTCTGGATTATGTTTAAAACAATTCTGTTTTATTATGCACCCAAATCGTGAATTGATACAAATCGTAACAGTTATATCCAGCCGGATGATTCGCATTGTTTTTCTCCACCATATTATCAGTCCGATCCGTATTGTATTGAATATGTTGTTTCGATTCGATTCGAGGAACGAAATCGACTGTATCCAGTCTCACGAGTTGTTTCTATATTAGAATAAGTCGTGATTTGTTTTGATTATTTACCCAGTTTATATTGTGAATTATGTTGATTCTATCACGCTCCTGTTTGTTGACTGTGTGGGGATCAATCACGAAATCCGTTGGGTCGATACTGATTGAGTATGATTTCATTTGAACACAATCAAAACAGTTTACCTATCTTTACATTTGATTGAATGATATGAATCTGTTGTTATGACTATGACGAGTCAATGATGGTTGTGATTACTACTTGTTGATCTTGTCTGTTGACTTTGTAACGCCTAGCGATCGAAATCTATGGCGAATTTTGGTTGAATTTCCATTTTTGTATATGATTAAAACAACATGAATCTTATGCTACCATGGATTATGATTGTATTGAATGAGATCATATCACATACGATATGACTCACTTTTAATTTCATTTCAATTGAAACAGTCTTGTTGTTGTTTGACCCTATTTTATGGAAACCGTGAAACAGTGTACTCTTACCCCTGTTTCGATTAAATTACTTTTGATTTTGTTTAATTAGAATGATAAAATCATTTGAATCATTAGTAATTCATTTTTAATGTTTATTGAAAGAAAATTGGATTTGATTCTTTTAAAAAGATTTGATTTCATTTCATTTGATCCTGTATACCATTTTAGACTAGCTACAGAATCAGATGATTATGTAGCTAAGTCTGTAAGATTAGATTTTTATTGTTTTGTTAATTAAATATCTTTCTAATTTGATATTTTTGGTCTATTGCAGGTAAATTCGAAATTGCAGTAGAGTTAATGAGCAGTTGGGGATATTTGAAATATTTCACTTGCATTTTAGTTGCTTAGTTTAGTTGATTTTGGGATATCTCCCAAATTATGTAAAACAATTTGATATTATCCACAGGGAGGTTTTACCCTATGGAGAGACTTATAAATACCTATCATTTTTGTAATAATGATCATCCTCATTCAAGGGATAACAAGGATAATGGAGTTTTAATACAAACTGAAGCAGAATTTTGTGTTTTGTCACAGCTTTAGCTTCTCATCATATCAATATTTTGTTTCATGTTGTGTATATCAATTTGTATCTGGTTAATGACTACTTTAGATATCTTAATCATGTGCAAATGATATAATTTTAATCACTTTAATCCATATCTGGTTTCTTCCAAGCATATAAAGGACATAACAATTGTCTAATTCAGTTTGTGAATGACAGGTTTATCTTCTTCATTGATTGGATTATCAAATATAAATTTTTGCATAACAGGTTTCCCTTATTGCAGAGATTTATACATCTTATAGTTGTTATGATCTTTTATGTCTTGTTTGTCCTGTTAACAATTCAAAGAGCAGCACAGCCTATCGTTTACGAGAATCTTATGGACTAACCGGTGCGAGTTTACTTCCTCCGACCAGCTTCGAAGTCATCATACACAGGACAAATTAGGAGCGCTTCCAGGTCAGTTAGTCGCTTGTTTGTTTACTGTTTTTATTAGTTTAGATAGAATTAGTATATTAGATTGTTTAATTTCAGTAGTTTTATTTCTTTTTCATAAAATATAAAAATCAAAAAACATATCTTGTTGTCTTAGGGCAGAAAAAACATGAGTTTTGCAGGTTTTAATTAAATCTGTAGGTTGTTTATAAGGTACATTTGTGAATAAGTAATATTGCAGTTGGTAATTAGATAGTTGATTTGAGTTATTATAATAGTAATTAGTAGATTGTATATAATAGTTAGAATAGTTATATTTAGTTTTAATTTATTTAGTTTAGTTTCTTTTATTTAGTTTTAGTTAGATTGTTTTAGTTAGTTTTAGTTAGTTTTATTTGTTTTAGTTAGTTTAGTTAGTTTAGACTAGTTTTCTCTTTGGTTTTCTTAAAAGAGCTTAGAGCGGCCAACGGAGCCGTTAAACTCGTCAGGGTGTTTCATTCCAAATGGCTTGGGTTATTTAGACAACCCCAGACCGGTTCCACTCTCTCAATTGACGGACAGTCAGTTTCTCCCGTCAACACATCCTCGATACATCATCTCCTTAGATACACATAGGCCATCTAGCTCCTACATGGGTACATTTGCTTGTCATAGAGCACATGAGAACCTCAACATATCCTGGTATGACATGTGCCTAAACAAACTCAAGAGAAATATTGAAATCAGAGGGGTGGTGTAACTCACACCCTATTCATATGGTAAGTTTGATAAATATGAAAATCAAGAGAAAAATTTTAAAAGAAAAAATTTGTGATATTTTATTTTAACATATCAATACGAGTATGAAAATCATGAATGTATCATACCAAGATGCAATGATTCATGAAAGACAATATGTAAATCAAAAACATGTATGCAAATCCAAGCAGAATTCAAACTATACTAGCATTGTATGTAGGATGCAACATATATACAATGCAATGCATGATCAAATGCCTTCCCTAACATACCTACCCTAACTTATGCTACCTCAAGGAGTCCAGTCTCTTCCCCATAATGGGGCTTGAGATGGGACCCACTAAATAGTAATGGACTCCTCCTCCTGTGTAATGTGGATGGGTAGTAGGAATCATTGGAAAACTTCTCTTCAATCCTATAGGGGTCCATCCAGGGTCCATCACACTCTTTATGTGTATTGGACTAGCCCTTCCTTATGTCCCAGTGTAAGACCAACTCTCCTTGTTTGCAATCCCCTCCTTTGAGATTGATTGTTTCTTGAATTACCCTTGTATATTTATTCAAGGGACGGGGGTGGGATTCTATTGTAAGAATATCTTCTTGGATCTTCCTAATCAACAACGATGCATCCCCCCTTTTTAATACCTTGACAGAGCCAACTTCTCTTTCATTGTATTTGTCTAGTTGTTTTTGATAATATTCCCTTCTATGTTATATTACATCATCAATATGATATTATCACATGAAAGGAAGACCATCTTGGTCTTGAGAAACATTAGATCCATGGGGAGGATACTCACCCCCTTCTATGTATTTGTCTTGTTCCAAAATGGGGGGTAGGACTCTACTAAGGAAATATTCCTTATATCTATTTCATACAAATGTAACTTATCCTCATTACCTTGTCTGAGAATTTTGACAGAACTAAGTTCATTTCCCTTGAGTTTGTTGGGTGAATATTGGTAGTCACCTCCCTTAGAATGTATTACCTTATTGATGTTATCTTCTTTTTCATAGGGAAGGAAAGACGAGTCTCAGGAGGAGTAAGGATCTGTGGGGTCATAATTACCTTCATCATTTCTATAATTAGGTCCTTCAACTTGTTCCTTACTTTTTATTATTATTATACAACATGATATGACCTTGATCCCCAACTAGAATGGTTTCATAAGACAAGTCCACTTTAAATCCTCCACCTAAAGTGGAGGCCCCTTTCCTATATAATAACATTCCCCAAGAATTAGGCACATCAATGACAACAATATCCATTTTGATGGAAAAATTAGGATAGTCATGAATGTGGAGTTAATAACCTCAATCAAACCATAGACCTCTATGCATTTTGACTCAAATATGCAAACATTATCATAAGGCCCTGTTCTCTTCACCCCCAATTGGTTTATGACCTTTAAAGTCATGATATTGATAGACGCCCTAGAGTCAAGCATGAAATTGTGAAGGCATAAGTAATTTATTTCCAAGGAGATGAAAAATGGTGCTTTGTTCCTCCTCAATATGCTCAAATTACTATCTTGTAATAGTATGGGAGGTTATTCAAAAATCCATTGGTTGTTCGAGAAAGATTTTTTCTCCTCCAAAGAAGGGATATCCATCATCTCACAAATATTCTTGATCCTTTGCAAGATATCAACTATGTTAGTGCTTAGTTCCACCTTACCATCCCTAAATATTGGAAGGGCCTTTGGTTGAGGACATCTAGGGTCACTAGGAGTATTTTGGGGCATGTCCTTTCACCTAGTGTACACTCATGTCTCTCTCTCCTCAAGTCTCCCATTTGAATCTTCATTCATTCTTCTTAAGCATTCCATCCTATCCTTCCTTGCAGATTGATTTTTTCCCTCACGAAATTTCTCTTGTGTGATATTGGAGTACTCTTGGGGAAATATAGTAAATATAGATTCCATGGCATCAAGAAAATTGACATGATCATCCCCCCCATAATTATTAATTGGGAATTCATGTTCTATCGAAGAATCCCTGCAAGATAAGTACCAAGGAGTCTCTTATTGACTTGCAATATTCAAACGATCCAAGGTGTTTGGAACCCTTTGTTCATTTGGATCCATTTCTCTCCATGCTTGGCTAGGATTTTGAGGTTTCCCCCTAAAAGGAGGCTTTGAGGATTGTTTTTATGCCCTTTCCAAATTAGTGATCATATTCATCATCAAGGTTTGGTTCTTTGTGAGATTATTCATATCCACTTCAAGTCATGCCCATGGAGTGCTAGTATCTTGAGTGGGATCAACATTGTGTAGTATCTTGGGTTTGGTATCATCCTTGTCTTTCAGGGAAAAGAAAGGTTCTACCTTGCATGATAAAATATTAGCCTCAATTATTGCCGCCATATCTTTGGATTCTTGAAAGATATTTGGACCCGTGTACTTGAGAAAGTACTTAAAATGTCATGAGAAAGCATTGATGTAGAGGAATAGGAGGTGATCTTTCCTAGAGTGATGGGTGAAAATGATCTATATGGATATTGGTGTCCACCCGCCTATTCCACTTGGATCCCCACCATTGTTTCTTTCAGTTTTTTAGTTTCCTTAATTGTAGAACAATTTACTATTTTTGGCAATTTTTCGGGTCGTGAACTTCTGGAGCTGTTTTGAGGCCCTAAACGACATTTTTTGGGCATGGTCTCGTCATTAAATAATATCATGATATTTTTTGTCAACAATTGTAGTCCTTGGACAGATATTTCTAATGATGTATTGTATGTGTCAAACAAAGGTAGTATGCCAAATTTACGACCCTAGGAAATTGATGTACCAATTTACCCCGACATGGCCCATATTCTAGTGCTTCATCGCCTAGGGTTATGTTTTTTGGATGTTTAGGGTTTCGATTATTTCTCAATAATAGATAGGCCTTTGAGCCTCATTGAAACACAGAGTTCACAGGCCTATAGCTTCCACATCTCTTCTTAGAGATAATCTACCAGCGCCCTAGCTAGTTTATTTCTATTCAGTCTGTAAACAAATTTCAGTTCTTTGATATTAATGAAATGAAGTTTTATTTCCACTGCATCTTTGTATTTATGGTTATTTCTGTATTCTTTTTCATTCGTGCATAAATACGGATCAGTGGTATCAGAGCAGTCTTCTCTTTCTCGATCCTTCTTTGGATGTCCCCAATGAGGTCGGGGTATAAGGAGTTAGGGATCGAGCTAGTTGAACCTTTGCAAGATCATCCTCGCAAACCCTGATGGAAGCCCACGGGGGATGAAAAGAAAGATGACAGAGAAAGAGATCCTATCAAAATATTTCTCAAGGAGGCCCTTGAAAAAAAATGAAGGCGATGATGAATAACTTTGCCCAGATCCTTCAACGATTTCCCACTAGCGGCGCATATCCATCCAACAACCACTCTAGAGGCGCAACCCCTTTTAAGGTACAAGTAAACTTTGACATTCCCATATTTGATGGTCAAATAGATGCAGATGTCATAGATAGATAGTTGAATCTATTAGAAGGGTATTTCTCGATTCTTGACTTTTTCGACCAGGAGAAGATTATTTTTTCACTGCTCAAAGTCGCCCCCCATGTGAAGGACTGGTGGGAAACCTAGTGCGAGAAAAAGGATGAAGAGAAACCTTCCTTGTTCTTGGTCATACCCACCTGGAATTATTTTCAAAACACCATCAAGGAACAATATTATTCCACTTCTTTAGGCTATGTTTTATATCTCTCAAATTCTAATGCAACTAGTACATCATTGTTCCATACAAATTTTGGTATTCTTCGTGATGTAGGAGCATCATCAACATCAAGCGAGCGTGGGGAAAGTGCAACACATTTTGAGCACATGATAAATTGTTTAAAACTTTTGAAGAGTGGAAGCGCCAAACTTAAATGTGATAGTTAAGGAGAGGGGTACTTATATATTGTAAAGGACCTTGAGTGATCCGCTCTCGTCCATAGTAGGTAGAAAGCATTTATGTTAGTAGGTAGCTTTGAATTCTCTGATACGATAGTTTTAGGAGTGGAGGGAAAATGGATATAGAAACCCTCATTGTGTAATTGTAACATAGAAGGAGAAAAATAGAAGAAGAGAGCATAGAAGAGAAGCAGAGAGTTGTGTAGCAGACTCCATGTACAGAAGTTCTGAATTAATACAAAGAAGTTGTGATTCAGACTCATGGTGTCCATATATTCTCTGTGTATGCATCTTTGAATGTTATTCTCATGAATGTTTTACTCTTTCTGTCATGCAATTTCTTTTACGCTATGTATGAATGATTTCTTGTTGGATGTTTGAAATCTGAGAAAAAAGGGAAGTGAAATGAGTTTCAATTGTTTCTTTGTCTAAGAAAGAGTACCTGCAAGGAGTGTAGTTGAATTGTTTGCAAGGAAGTGCATTGAAAAAATGTTCAGAGGTTCGTCTCTGAAATCTCAGGAGAGATAGCGTTTGTTCTCATATTTACACAAGAGGTGCAGTCAGGCACAGAAGTCGTGCAAGGTGTGCACAGACCAAGCTTAAATCCAGGGGTTGAAACCTGAGAAGTTATTGAAGGACTGTCGCTGTAGGGAGTGCACTGAGTCGAAGAGCATTCAACACTTCAAGTGTTTGGAGGTTGCCACAAGGAGTGCGTGAAAGGGTCTTCTTTAAGGCTCAAAGTCGTAAGAAAGCTCAGGAAGGATAAAGCCTTTGGAACTATTGAGGGCATTGGAGTTTTGTGTCGCAAGTGGATAAATCCGAGGGGAGAAACCTTGGTTCACTTTACAAGAATCATCAAGAGGGAAGAAACAGACAGTCATAATTCTCTGAGGAGAGTTAGTGAAATCCCATCAGTCGTCCGATCTGACAAAGAAGCGAGGAGGTTATAGCTGCCTCCGGAGTTCAAGCTCAGGANACATCACGACGCTCTTCCGATCTTTTAGTCGTGATGTAACGGCACAGGAGATCATGTGTCGTTGGATCTTCACATAGATACCCATCAACCGTCTGATCTAGTAGGGGTTGCATAGGGTTTAAATCCTCTCAAGCGAGTGAAAGTCCCGGAAGGTATCGGGATATCGAGGTGTCAGAGTTCGGGATATCGGGAATCCCGTGGACAAGAGATCAGGTAAATCCATCGTGAAAACCCCGAAACAATTCAGATCTATCCATCTGTTGGGATAGGTGGCAGGAATTGAAAACCATCGACATATCGTGAGTTTAGAGGCCAGGAGTCCGAGGCCCTTTGAGTCGCAAAACAATGAGAGGATCACAGCCGTGGATCTCAGGAAGGACACGTGTCAGGTGATCATTCAAATCGGGGATTCGGTCATCGGGACTCACATAAGTGAGTGGTTTGACTTTGCATTTGGCGAATCTCGAGGCTTGATCTGAACTGTCCATACATTTTGGACGCGTGTCGAAAAATCCGAAGAAGTCAGGGTTCGGCATTTCGCGGATCTTGGAGACAAGAAACACTTGCATTTCGGAATTGTGAAGTCCAGAATCCCGATGAGGAGGAAAGCTCTGTTATGGGGCCCAACTAATGTCATCTCATCTTAACAAGGGATCAGGAATCTCCACGGTGAAAACCCTGAAGCAGACGAGGATCGTCCATCTTTGAGGACGCGTGGCAACAATCGCGACCTTCGGGAAAAGTCCCAAAAGAAAAGTCATATCGGGAAATCGGGATTCGAGAGATTGGAAATTTGAAGACAAATGCATTTCAGCATTTGAAACCACAAAGTCCCGAGGGAGATCTGGAGTCGTTGATTTAGTAAACGATCATGGCTGTTGATTGTGTTTTATGGTGGAAGGGCTTCCTAGTGACGTCATATCGAGATTCAGAGAATCGGGGATCCGAGGGATAAGATGTCACATACATTTCGACATCAGAAACCCCAAAATCCCGAAAGGTGGTAGGACCGTGGTCATATAAATGGAGGTCATGTGGACCAGGAGTCTATCCCAGAGAGCTAACTGAAGTCAGAGCATATCGAGATAGCGGAGATTGGGAAATCGGTAAACAAAAGGTCATGACATCGGGAATTTGAAACCCCGAAACCCAATTTTATATTTTTCTCGTCGAGAAGAGAATAATGATCAGGCCTAGAGGCTGTGAGCAACAAAAAAGACCTGTGGGTCAATTCTAAAGGAGATTCCAGTAGAGAATCGAAGGAGCCACTCCATCTCAAGGGTAAATTTAGAACGGTCCTTAAGACCAAGAGGTCAGCGCAGAGGCCTTTGCCGAGGCAGAGGGCGCGTCTGCGTTAGGTTTCGTATCAGAGCACAGAAAGGTTCTTTTCTTTCTGTAGCAGAGAAAAGGAGAATTTCACCATGCCGCCAAGGAGAAGGGATAGGAAAACACCCAATCTACCAGAGGATAGGGAAATACCGAGAAGAAGAGGTAGGCAGATGATTGATCCAGCCATGGAGAGAGAGATGTGTGATCTACGAGCCAGACTCGAAGACATGGAGACAACCCAAAGATGCACAGTCAGTGCTAGGGATCTAAGTGATTCTGAAAGTGAAATAGAGGCTAAACATGAAGAAGAAGTTACAACCAAAGATGCAGCAAATGAATGTTTGATCAGAGCTATTTCACGAATGGGTGTAAGAGCAAAAATGGACATCCCAGTTTATGAAGGAAACCTGGATGTAGAGGAGATTCTAGACTGGATTAGAGCCCTGGACACATACTTTGACTATGAAGATGTCGAGGAAGACAAGAAGGTCAAACATGCTGTCACAAAATTGAATGGACATGCAACATTGTGGTGGGATGAAATACAAGCTGACAGACACTGCAGAGGCAAGAAGAAAATTAAGAGTTGGGATAGGATGATTGAGAAGATGAAGGAAAAATTCATCCCCAAGGATTATCATATTACTCTGTTCAGGAGGATGCAGAACCTGAGACAGAAGCTGATGACAGTGAAAGAATACACTGAAGAATTCTACAAGCTGAACATCAGGGCAAGTCATCAGGAAAGTGATGATGAAAAGGTTGTCAGGTACATGAATGGCCTGAGGTATGACATTCAAGATGATATGAGAATGGTAACCGTTCGAATGGTGGAAGATGCTTATTAGATGGCTCTAAAAGCTGAAGAGAAGTTGAGCCGAAAACAGGGTCAAAGAGGCCGAGGCAGAAGTCAAGCTAGGGGAAAATCAATTGTCCAAGATAAAAATCAGAAACCCAAGGAGGACTGGAAGAAACCTCAGACTTGAACTGAGAGAGGTGGAAGCTCATAGTGAGGGTGATATGCTGAACAGAGAGGAAAACACACTGAGCAAAGAGGAGATTATGCTGATAATAATACTTTTCCTCGTACTAGAGGAAGAGGAAGAGGAAGAGGTGGAGTGATAAAATGCTTCACGCGTGGAAAGAATGGACACAAATCTTACGAATGTCCAGATAAAAAGAAAGATGGTGGAGAGAATCACATCGTCGAAGCACATAGGCGAGATGTTGAGGAGGAGGATGTTGAAGGTGGAAGATCACTGATGATGCGAAAGGTTATTTTGACACCAGAGAAGGAAGTGGAGAGTTCAGTCCAGAGAAACAAAAATTTTCGGAATGCTTGCAAAACCAAGGACAGGGTATGCAAGGTCATTGTGTACAGTGGTAGAATGGATAATCTCTTTTCGACAGAGATGGTAGAAAAGTTGGAGCTGGAGACGAGTGAAAATCCGAGTCCATATAGAGTTTCATGGCTACAAAAGGGACATCAGGTAAATGTCACTAAACAATGTTTAGTTGAATTTAAGATAGGAGGATATAATGATAAGATACTATGTGATGTTATTCCTATGGATGTTTGTCATCTATTGCTGGGTAGACCGTTGCAATATGACAGAAATGTGATTCATGATGGGAGGATGAATATATACGCCCTAGAAAAGAATGGGAGAACTCATATGTTGCTTCTAATCAAGGATAAGGGGGTGAAATCGGAAGTAAGCAACATTGTACTTCTCATGAGTGGGAAGGAACTTCTTACAGAGGTTAAGAAGAAGGAGGAACCGCAATTCATTGTGGTCAGAAAATCGAGGATTGTTTTGACCAGCACAAGAGTGGACGATTTTCCAGAAGAGGTTCATGAACTATTGGAAGAGTTTGTTGATATAGTAGTGGACGAACTACCTCGTTCGTTACCACCAATCAGAAGTGTGAGTCATCATATTGATCTCATACCTGGAGCCAGTTTTCCAAATAAAGCCGTGTACAGACTAACGCCGCAAGAGAATGAAGAGGTCAAAAGACAAGTCCAGGATTTGTTGGACAAAGGGTTAGTTAGAGAAAGCTTAAGTCCATGTGATGTTCCAACAGTACTCATTCCAAAGAAAGACGAAGGCTGGAGGATGTGTACTGATTCAAGAGCCATTAACAAGATAACCATTAGATACAGATTCCCATTACCGAGGATGGATGATTTGATGGATTTCTTAAGTGGAGAAAAATATTTTTCAAAGATTGATTTGAAAAGTGGTTATCACCAGATTCGCATGAGAGAAGGTGATGAGAGGAAAACAGCCTTCAAAACCAACGAAGGGTTGTATGAATGGCTTGTTATGCCATTTGTCTTAACAAATACGCCAAGTACCTTTATGAGGTTAATGAACAAAGTCCTGAAAGAATTCATCGGGAAATTTGTCATTGTATATTTGGATGACATACTGATTTTCAGTAAGACAAAGGCAGAGCATCTGAAACACTTGGCTATTGTGATGAAGAGATTACATCAAGAGAAGTTGCTTATAAACATGAAAAAATCCTCATTCATGAAGACAGAGCTCATTTACTTGGGATTTGTTATTTCTGCAGACAAATTGAGGATGGATCCAGTTAAGGTGGAAATGATCAAGAATTGGCCATCACCAAGGAACATATTTGAGGTGAGAAGTTTTCACAGATTAGCTAGTTTCTACCGAAAGTTCATTAGGAATTTCAGTGGAATTAGTGCAACAATGATGGATACAGTGAAAAAAAGACACAAATATTTTCACTAGGCAGAAGAGGCTGAGAAGAGTTTTAATCTATTGAAGAGGAAGATTACAGAACAACCAATTCTGGTGTTGTCGAAATTCCAAAAGACGTTTCAAGTGAAATGTGATGCAAGTGGATTTGCAATACGGGCAGTCTTGAGTCAAGAAGATAGGCCAATAGCATACTTCAGTGAGAAGCTAAATGAAGTGAAAGTGAAATACTCCACTTATGATAAGGAGTTTTATGCTATTGTATAGGCATTGAAGAAATGGAGGCATTACTTGATTCCCAAAGAGTTTGTCTTATACAGTGACAATCATGCACTGCAGTTTGTGATTCAACAGGAAAAGTTGAATCAGAGACATGTTAAATGGGTTCAATATATGCAAAATTTCACTTTTGTGATTAAACATATTTATGGTACTGCTAACAAAGTTGTTGATGCTTTGAGCAGGAAGTTTTTGCTATTGCAGGAGTTCAAAATCAAAACACTGGGTTTCGATGACTTCAGGGACATGCACAAAGATGATCCATATTTTAAAGAGGTGTATGAAGCAGCTGAGAATCCAATTCTCAGAGACAGAAGCCAATGGATAGAATACATGATCCAGGAAGGATTACTATTTAAAGGTAATCAACTTTGTATTCCAAAATGCTCCATGAGGGAGAATCTGTTGAAGGAGAAACACAGTGGAGCATTGGCAGGACACTTTGGTCATGAAAAGATGTTCGCAAAATTGAATGAGTCATATTTTTGGCCAGGAATACGAGCAGATGTCAAGAGATTCGTGGACAGATGCAGAATTTTCCAGCATTCAAAGGGAAGGAGACAAAATGCGGGGTTTTATCAACCATTGCCCATACCTGAGAGGCCATGGGATGCAATCAGCATGGATTTTATATTGGGGTTGCCAAGAACAAAAAGAGGTTTTGATTCAATCTTTGTGGTAGTGGATAGATTTTCCAAGATGGCACACTTCATTCCATGTCAGAAAACCAGTGACACAACTCACATTGCGAATCTGTTTTTCAAAGAATTCATTCGACCTCACGGCTTACCAAGGAGCATAGTTTCAGATAGAGATACGAAGTTCGTAGGACACTTCTGGAGGACCTTATGGAAGAAGCTGGGAACTAACTTGTTGTTTAGTTCAACGTATCATCCTTAGATGGATGGGAAAACAGAAGTAGTGAACAGAAGTCTGGGAGACTTTCTAAGAAGCTTGGTGACAGAACACCACAGCCAGTGGGACCACATATTACCACAAGAGGAGTTTACTTATACTGATTCAATCAACAGAAGTACAAGGCAGAGTCTGTTTCAGATTTTCTATGGCATGCAGCCGAGGGGAATTTCTGAATTGAGAGATTCAGAACAGAATGCGACTAGAAGTTCCAGTGCAGAAGATTTTGCAGAAGCGATGAATGAACTTCACAACCAGGTGAAGGAGAGATTGCAGAATTCAAGCCAGAAGTATAAGAGAAGAGCAAATCAACACAGGAGACAACTTTAGTTTGAAGTTAGTGATTTGATTCTGGCACATTTGAGAAAGGAAATGTTCCTAAGAGGGACATATAATAAACTAAAGATGAATAAAATCGTACCATGTAGGGTCTTGAAGAAATTTGGGGCAAATGCTTATGAGATTGAATTATCCAATGGGATCAAAATTTCTCTGATATTCAATATCTCAGATGTGTACCCATACAAATCTGAGGAAGTAGGAACAAGTGATGAACATTCATAGGTTCAGTGGAAAAAGTAGATGCCAATTGCAGAGACACCACAGATGGAAATCATACTAGACAAACGAATTAGCAAGAAGACCAGAAGAAAAGAATACTTTGAGTATTTGGTCAAATGGAAGGGCCATCCAGTTGAAGATGCCAGCTAGGAAAGCGAAGCAGCGATTCAGAAGCATGGACAAACCGTGCAGGAGCTCATGGATAGGAGCCCATGAAAATTTTCAAGCGAGGGAGTATGATGCAGGAGCATCGTCAACATCAAGCGAGCATGGGGCAAGCGCAACACATTTTGATCACATGATAAATTGTTTAAAACTTTTGAAGAGTGGAAGCACCAAACTTAAATGTGATAGTTAAGGAGAGGCGTACTTATATATTGTAAAGGACCTTGAGCGATCTTCTCTCGTCCGTAGTAGGTAGAAAGCATTTATGTTAGTAGGTAGCTTTGAATTCTCTGATGCGATAGTTTTAGGAGTGGAGGGAAAATGGATATAGACACCCTCATTGTGTGATTTTAACATAAAAGGAGAAAAATAGAAGAAGAGAGCATAGAAGAGAAGCAGTGAGCTGTGTAGGAGAGTCCATGTACAGAAGTTCTGAATTAATACAAAGAAGTTGTGATTCAGACTCATGGTGTCCATATATTCTCTGTGTATGCATATTTGAATGTTATGCTCATGAATGTTTTACTCTTTCTGTGATGCAATTGCTTTTACACTATGTATGAATGATTTCTTGTTAGATGTTTGAAATCTGAGAAGAAAGGGAAGTGAAATGAGTTTCAATTGTTTCTCTGTCTGAGAAAGAGTTCCTACAAGGAGTGCAGTTGAATTGTCTGCAAGGAAGTGTGTTGACAAAAGGTTCAGAGGTTCGTCTCTGAAAGCTCAGGAGAGATAGCGTTTGTTCTCATATTCACACAAGAGGTGCAGTCGGGCACAGAAGTCGTGCAAGGTGTGCACAGACCAACCTTAAATTCAGGGGTTGAAACATGAGAAGTTATTGAAGGATTGTCACTACAGGGAGTGCACGGAGTCGAAGAGCATTCAACACTTCAAGTGTTTGGAGGTTGCCGCAAGGAGTGTGTGCAAGGGTCTTCGTTAAGGCTCAAAGTCATAAGAAAGCTCAGGAAGGATAAAGCCTTTGGAACTATTGAGGGAATTGGAGTTTTGTGTCGCAAGTGGATAAATCCGAGGGGAGAAACCTTGGTTCACTTTGCAAGAATCATCAGGAGGGAAGAAACAGACGGTCAGAATTCTCTGAGGCGAGTTAGCGAAATCCCGTCAGTCGTTCGATCTGACAAAGAAGCGAGGAGGTTACGGATGCATCCGGAGTTCAAGCTCAGGAGATCATGCGTCGTTGGATCTTCACATAGATACCCGTCAGCCGTCTGATCTAACAGGAGTTGCACAGGGTTTCAATCCTCTCAAGCGAGTGAAAGTCCCAGAAGGTATCGGGATATTGAGGCATCGGAGTTCGGGATATCAGGAATCCCGTGGACAAGAGATCGGGTAAATTCATCATGAAAACCCTAAAATAATTCAGATTCGTCCATCTGTTGGGATAGGTGGCAGGAATTGAGAACCATCGGCATATCGGGAGTTTAGAGGCCAAGAGTCCGAGGCCCTTTGAGTCGCAAAACAACGAGAGGATCACAGTCGTGGATCTCAGGAAGGACATGTGTCAGGTGATCATTCAAATTGGGTATTCGGTCATCGGGACTCACCTAAGTGAGTGGTTTGACTTTGCATTTGGTGAAGCTCAAGGCTTGATATGAATCGTCCATCCATTTGGGACGCGTGTCGAAAAATCTAAAGAAGTCAGGGTTCATCGTTTTGCGGATCTTGGAGACAGGAAACACTTGCATTTCGGAATTGCGAAGTCCGGAATCCTGATGAGGAGGAAAGCTTTGTTATGGGGCCCAACTAACGTCATCTCGTCTTAACAAGGGATCGGGAATCTCCACGGTGAAAACCCCGAAGCAGACGAGGACTGTCCATCTTTGAGGACGCGTGGCAACAACCGTGACCTTCGAGAGAAGTCCCGAAAGAAAAGTCATATCTGGAAATCGGGATTCGAGAGATCAAAAATTTGAAGACAAATGCATTTCAGCATTTGAATCCACGAAGTCCTGAGGGAGATCTAGAGTCGTTGATTTAGTAAATGATCACGGTCGTTGATTGTGTTTTACGGTGGAAGGGCTTCCTAGTGACGTCATATCGAGATTCAGAGAATCGGGGATACGGGGGATATTAGGTCACATACATTTCGACATCAAAAACCATGAAATCCCGAAAGGTGGTAGGACCGTGGTCATATAAAAGGAGGTCATGTGAACCACGAGTCTATCCCAGAGGGCTAACTGAAGTCAGAGCATATTGGGATAGGGGATATCAGGAAATCAGGAACCAAAAGGTCATGACATCGGGAATTTAAAACCCCGAAACCCGATTTTCTATTTTTCTCGTCGAGAAGAGAACAGTGATCGGGCCTAGAGCTGCGAGTAGCAGAAAAGACCCGTGGGTCAATTCTAAAGGAGATTCCAGTAGAGAATCGAAGGAGCCACTCCAGCTCGAGAGTAAATTTAGAACGATCCTTAAGACTAGGAGGTCAGCGCAGAGGCCTTTACCGAGGCAAAGGGTGCGTCTGCGTCACTCCGCACCACTCATCCATATTTTAAGGAATTATTGGTGTCGGATCCCAAAATTCTCAAATCTGAATAGTTTGGTTTGGGGGCAGAGCCCATCCAACCATCTCAAAGATGTTGGCCAATAGTCAGATCCATAAAAGGCATGATTTCTCCCCCTATTGCTTGCCTATTTTTGTAAAAAATTTCAAAGACCAAAAATCTATCTAATATTTCTTCTATATAATGCATCCATACTCTTTTTTTACTCTAGGTAAACCAACCTTCTAACGGGATGATGTTTATTATGTGTAGTTTCTCCATTACTTCTTTGAATGTTTGGTCTTCCGAACTCAGGTGCCTAATCCCCATTTCTTATCTTCCAAGGAGGTTATCATATTGAAGTCCCCTCCCATGATCCATTTTTTCTCCTTCATACATATTCCTACATTCAAGAGCTCTCTCAAGAAATATCCTGTGGAGGATTTATTTTCCCTCTTTCTATGACATCCATAAAAGACATTTTCATTTCCTTTGTCTTAGTTTCTTCTACCACAACATTCGTACCCTCCGCCTCCATTATGCCCACCCTACACACCTCTAAACCAAAACCCTACCACCTGAAACTTCTCCCAAATCCCAACAAGCTCCTTCCTCTCGCTCCATCTTCTCCACACCATTCAATATTAATGGATTACCTTACATCTACCAAAGAATTTCATTATTTATTCCTAACTATGTTATTTCTTCCATTTCTTCCATGTTCAATTTTAACACATTATCATATGTGAAGAATCATATTCATAGGTGTGTTAATTTTCCAAACTTATTTGAACACCATAGACATAGACATTTGTGATTGAGATATTTCAACTTTGATTTAGGATGTCATGTTATATATGAAATATCATAGCCTAAAACAATGGGTATAATTAATAAATAGTGGAAACAACATGTAGCATAATTTTCAACCTAAGTTAGCATCGATATATGAATTCTAAGAATATCAATAAACTAAATGCAGAAAACATATATTAATTAAAATTAAAATGAAATATGAACTAATTAACCAAAACTCACTATAAATTAATAAAATAAAAATTAATATAAAATTTAAATAATATATTAAAAACAAATTAAATTGAAATAATATATCAACTATTAAAATTAAAATATAAGAAAAATAAAAATATAAGGGAAAAAACACAACGCACAAATATGCCCAATTGGATATAAAACCCACACAGTTAATATAAAACCCACCATTAGAGGTCTGCACATGGAGCTCAGATTAAAAAATCGTTCCTCCCTAATTCGTCCATCAACAGCCTCCTACTTTGTAATAAAAGTTTAGATATCATTTACAACATTGGGGAATTCATTCTAGAGCTTCTTAAAGTATATGAATTCCAATCCTCAAGGGATTCATGTTATTTTCATTAGTTTTCCTGTTAAAATTTGCCTCTAGAATATAAAAGGAATTAAGTATATAAAAAAAAAATTACATTCCTAAGTTTTTGAATAAATCAAAATAAAACAAAGTATGAAGTTATTTAATTAGATAAAACTATGTCTGAACAAAGCATATATCTATCAGATATTAAACATAAATGTATATTTATTAAACCAAGCATAAACAAAATAAAACAAAGCATACAATATCAAACCCTATATATAAAATTATCTGATTTTATAAAATAAAATATAAATGAATAAAACTAAACATTAAATATAAATATAAAAATGAATTAAATTAAAAGGTGGAAAACATAAGTCTCCCAGGTGTAGAACAGCGTTAAAGCGTGATTGGTGTGGTCACTGTTTCTCAGTCACAGGTTAATCCCACAGTTAATAAAAACTAGCACAGCCGCTAACTCGCGGTTGAAAACGCCGAAAGGTATCGGTTGAAAACCCGTGTCCCCAATATAAAACGTATGTGATAATCCTTAATTCGTCTGTGGTAATATGAAATGTTTGGCTGCAGGGTTTAATCCTACTAAATCATTTAAACGTGGCATTTACATATCCTTACAGTAATTTTTTAATGTGATTAGGTAAATGTTAAAAAGTAAACATGTTAATTGTGCCCATTTTCAATAGGTGTACGCCTTTCAGCATAATTACCTGCCTCAGCCATGAAACCACATAAATATAACCAAAATCATAAATAAAATCCTTACTAAATTTATCGATCTAATTAGATTCTTCCGAGCCTCAGTATATAGAGATATAACATCAAGATCATCAAAGTCGCTAGTAGAATTCCCTTCGGCAGATCCACCTTCACTGGTTTCTTCGCTGTTCCATCCCAGTGGAAGAAATGCCAACTTAAATCAGCGAAGGCTCGACCTATTCTTAAATTATCCAAGGTTTGAGCTATTCTTGGCAGCGGGATTTCTTGGAGCATATTGTCAGTGCTGAAAATGGCTTTCATTTTCTTAGGATAAACATGGTAAGAATAAAACTTCTCGCGAGCCTTGAAGTCCTTGAAGCTTTTGCCCAATATAATAATCTTATTCAAATTGGCAGGCGTCCAGTTTGCCTCCAATACATTTCCACATTGGAAAACATTGCAGTTAGGCATGAAAAACAGCGTGGGTCTGTCCACTGTCCTCCTGCAATTTTCGTTAACAGAGAGAAAAGTCCTCCTGCCATTTTCGTTAACACAGAGACAGGTGCAGCCCAAGGCTTGAATAGCTTTTTGATCCACTTTAGACAGAACGGGATCATACAGCACGATATCCTTCACCCAGTGAAAGTGTTCTCTTAATAAAATGGCCAAACATAACTGCATGCGATTACACTCTAGATGAATCTCACTCTCATTCTGACTGGTCTCAGGCTCCTCCTCGTTAAAATCCATCCGTCCAACTCCATAGAGAACCACTTGGAACTGTGAATGATGTAGATCAATGCTTATCACTCTCTCTACCAGTGCAACAAATTCTGGGTTCTGCATTTGTCTTAAAATTTCTGCATAAAATGAAGTTTTCTCTAACTTTTCACGAGCAAGCTGTATTTTATTTATTATTTTCCCAACTTTTATATTAATTTGTACATCAGAGGCACTCGTCGCCATAATTGTCAATCCGAACTATTCGAACTGTAATTTCAATGCAGAGAGTCCAAACTATTCAAACTGTAATTCAATGCAGAGAGGAAGGAAACTGTACACTCATACCTCCAAAATACTATATGCCATGAATGAATATG
>JASDQU010503612.1:51710-64461 GCA_032191745.1 Picea mariana
TTCAAGGCTCTTTTGTTACGCTCATGGTCCAATTCGATTAGCTTATTCATTTCCTCTTTGATGGGTTTGATATCTAATTTGTTTTCCATATTACTGAGGGTCAAATTGTTGGTTAGTTTTTCTTCTAGCTCTTTAATCCTATCTCTCAAGTTGTGATTTCCTTCAACCCCTCCTTGGGTTGATTGTTTATGTTTTTCCATTTCTTGAATTCTATCCTTCATTGTTTGCAATTCACTCTTGAACTCTAAGAATCTATCCTCTATTTGAGTTTGAATGGTATCTTTGATTTTTTTATCAATCATTGCCTCTAGTTTTATTTTGAGTTTTAAGTCTCTTTCTTCACTCCTAGCTCTATTATATTATATATAATCCGTTTAATATTTTATGCTTTATTATATTTTGTGTATGTTTGATTAAAAGTTTGTATATATTTATGTCCAATATCTATTGGATATATGCTTTGTTTTCACTTAACTTAATATAATTAAATGGCTTCATGCCTTGTTCATTTTGATTTATTCAAAACCAAGGAATGCACCTTCATTTCTTTTTATATAAGGAGCAAGCTTCGCCACTTCTTAATTCGTTTTGTATTTTGTTTTATTTATATTTAATATGTTTATTATATATATATATATATATGATAATAATGATGTGTGTTTTTTTTCTTTAAATCTAATAATATTAGAGAGAAAAATTAATGGTTTTCCTCATAGTTATACTTCCATCACATATGGTATTTAGAATTTGATAATATAAGAGCTTTCAACTAACATCTACTAGTAATATTAAAGAAGTTGTAAGTTATATGATTTTTTATTATTGAGATTTTATGCATTTTTTTTTTATGATTCTTAAATAATTGATAAGTGATTAATATATGCAAATTGAATTCATTAATTTTTGAAGGGTAGAAAATAAGGTTTTTAATTTGTACAAATAAATAGATAAATGAATATATAATTATTTTTTAACAAATATAAAATAAAATTTTAAAAATGACATAAAAATTATAATTAATATATATATATATATATATATAATTATAATTTTTTTAATAAATTAAATATGTTAATATAAACTTAATTTCAAATGAAATGATTGTTTTTCTCATAAAATTTGTATTCTACAAATTGTATTTAAATAATTTTATTATTAAAGTGAATTCATCTTATTTATTTTTTTTAGAGTCTATTATTTTGTTATTTTAAAATAAGATTTTTTATTTCATTAAATAAAATTAGAAATATTAAATTTATAAATTAAAAATAAGTATTGTCTAAAATTTATAAAAATAAAAATTGAATGGCTAAGCCAATGTAAAATGGATAAACAAACTTCTCATAAATATTTAAAAGCTAATAAGATAACTAGTTACAAAAATTTTATATTAAAAAAAGAAAAAAATGAAAATTGAATGGCTAACCCAATGTAAAATGGATAAACAAACTTTTCATAAACATTTAAAAGCTAATAAGATAACTAGTTACAAAAACCTTATATTAAAAAATGAAAATTGAATGGCTAAACCAATGTAAAATGGATAAACAAACCTCTCATAAATATTTAAAAGCTAATAAGATAACTAGTTACAAAAACCTTATATAAAAAAAAAGAAAGAAAATGTGATAGTATATACATAGAAAGTAAAATAACTAGTTACAAAAACCTTATATTAAAAAAAGAAAGAAAATGTGATAGTATATACATAGAAAGTAAAAGACGTTTTTAAACTTGTTTAAATTCCATTCTAAAATTTTTTGGAGGAAAAATCTAACTAGGAAAATTAATAAAAATAACATGAATCCCTTTAAGGATTGGAACTCATGTATTTTAAGAACTCTAGAATAAATTTCTTAATGTTGTAAATAATATTCAAATTTGTATTACAAAGTATTACAAAGTAGGAGGTTATTATATTTTGAAAGGAATAGACTTAGAATTTATATGATTTGTAAAACGTAGAATTAAGGAAATAGAACCTTATGAAGGAAAAACTTTAAAATTAAAATCTTACATTCACAAGTTATTCAATATCTATGTTAAGTAGGGTTTCTCTAAACTATGGAGTTAATCCTATTTAAAAAGAAAGAATAAAAAAACCCTAAATTTATAGAACCATTATGATTAAACTTTGTTTAGCCAAGTTATATCTATATCAATTTGGACTTATTTTAAAAAAATTATTATAATATGGTTAAAAAACTAAGAAAAAGGAGATAAAGACCAAATTGGTTTTAGAAGCTATTAGGAAAAGATGGACCACTTATATGTTACTCTTAAGGTCATTGAAAAGGAATGATGATTTATTAAAACCAATCTCTTTAGTTCCTTTGACTTTAGAGATTTTTTGAGAGGGTGCCTATAAATATACTTTCCTAAATGGAATTTTGGTTTCACTTAAAAATAAATTTCCTTTTTTACTCCTATTATTTTATATGGATGTAAAGTTTGGAGTTCAAAAAATAAAACTTTTTTATTTTGTATATAATCTTACATGAAACTTTTGTTATTTAAATTGTATTTTTAAATGTAGAAATGGGTTTAGCTTGTTGAAAAACCTCTAGAGCACTTGGATTGTACATATTTAACCATTAAAATCTGTACATCCAACAATATTTTGCTAGATTTTGGATAGATATCCTTGAGAAAAATGCCCGTAAATAGGAAAAAATGTAGGGTACGGATGTTGTGGTAGAAGCAACTAAGATAGAGGAAATGAAAATTTCTTTTAAGGATATCATAGAAGGAGGGAAAATAAATCCTCCACATGGAATCCTTATTGTACCGACTAGAGAAAGAAAGAAAAGAGCAGACTAACCTGCCAATGAAGCAAGTATAACCAACAAGACAAACAAAATTAAAGAATGGTTGTATGGATAAATCACAGGAGAACCGAAGATACGAGGTCACCTAATCATTGGTGGGAGACTATATTCAATACATGAAATACCATGTAGTCATTGGAAAATTCATGTGGATCTTTCCCTAGGAAAAGGATTTTATAGTGTGGATAAAAAATGAGATGGAAAATCAAAGGGGATATAATCTTAAAGCTCGAGTCCAAGGGATTTTTTACAACAATATTCACCTTCTTAAAGGAGAGAAACCAAATCTTTGATGAAGGACCATATTTATTTAACTCCACAAGGCTCCACCTCAGGTACTGGTCGGAGCATTTTCCCCCATAAAAGGAGCACTTCACAGTTTCCCCAATGTGGATCAAACTTTCCTCACTACCCTAGGAGTTTTGGAACCTATAAACCCTAGAAGGAATAAGAAATACACTGGGCTCTTTTGTCAAAATCTTGGATATAGCAAAAGTAGGCAAGTATACATCTTATGTAAGGATATGCATCAACACGAATGTGGTAGGAACGTTACCTGAGTCAACCACTATACCATTCCAGGACAAATAATGGTTCAAACCCATAGACTATGAGCATATACCCTTCAAATGTAGGAAATTCCATGTTCATGGGAACCTATTCTGAGAATTCCCTCAAAACAAAACAAAGGTGGATAATAAAGGAAAGGAGGAGAAGGACACATAAGGATTTGTAAAGAATCCAAATAAAAGTAATGTGGGAGGTAGAGAAAATAAAAATATAGGAGAACAAACCAAGAAAGATGACAACAGTTTCCATATCTTAGGAGAAAAAAAAGACATGGATGAAACACGATAAGGGAAGAAACAAGGGACAAAAAAAGAACAACCCAAACAATCAAACATGGAGACTAAGCAGGATGAAAAAAAAAAATGCAGAAAAATGGAATCAAGCTTGTAAAACCGAGGAAAGGAGATCGAAAAAATCCATATGTAAGACTTGGAGGCTTTGGAAGAATCCCAACAAGAAAAATCGAATGAGGATCACAACTAGACATTAGAATCAAAATATATGGAAGTGGAGATCCAGGTGTTGATCGTGATCCATTAGGAAAAATAGATTAACAATATGCAGGTGGGACAACTCCAATTGCTCCAAAGAGAACTTCTCAAAAGACATAGAAAATAACCAATTTGAGACAATCCAATCTCCTCATCGGGGAATCCAGGCATAAAGTAAAACCATTGAAAAACACTAAGAAACCCATTGGGGATGAGAGGAAAAAATGTTGAAATCTTCATAAGAAATTTCTCAAAGAAACATGCTCCCTTCTCATTAACTCAGGAAAGGTAGTGGGACTACTAGACACATACTTTGTTCCCCAAACCAAAAATTAAATATGAATATATTCTCATGGAATATTAGGGGTCTTAATGTAATTTCAAAACACATAATTATTAGGAACAAACTGAAAAAAGAAAATATGGACATGGTAATGTTGCAAGAAACCAAGTGCGACCAGAAAAGTATTGAGATAATAGAAAGGAAGATCTAGAGTCAATGTGATTTCATATGTTTGGAAGACAATGGGGTTTCCGGAGGGCTTTCCTTCCTATGGAACCTGGGAAAAATCAAATTGTAACTAAGATCCCAAACTAAAAGGATAATAACCACATCCTACAAGATCATAGGTTCGACGGACCATGGGATAGTTACGTAGGTCTACGAACCCCAATATCCTATAAACAAGAGATATTTCTTGAGAGAGCTCTTGAATGTAGGAATAAGTATGAAGGAGAAAAAATGAATCATGGGAGGGGACTTTAATATGATAACATCCTTGGAAGATAAGAAAGGGGGAGTACGCACCGGAGTTCGGAAGATAAAAAATTCAAAGAATTAATGGAGAAACTACACATGATAAACATCATCCCATTAGAAGGTTGGTTTACCTAGAGTAACAAAAGAGGATGGATGCATCATATAAAAGAAAGATTATATGGATTCTTGGTCTTAAAATTTTTTTACAAAAATAGGCAAGCAATAGGGGGAGAAATCATGCCTTTTACGGATCTGACCATTGGCCAACATCTCTGAGATGGTTGGATGGGCTCTTCCCCTGCCCCAAACCATACAGATTTGAGAAATTTGGGATCCGACACCAATAATTCCTCAAAATATGGATGAGTGGTGGGGAGAGTACCAAAATTTGTATGGAACAATGATGTATTAGTTGTAGTAGAATTTGAGAGATATAAAACATAGCCTAAAGAAGTGGAATAATATTGTTCCTTGATGGCGTCTTGGAAATAATTCTAGGTGGGTACGACCGAGAATAGGGAGGGTTCCTCTTCTTCCTTTTTCTCACACTAGGTTTCCCACCAGTCCTTCACATGGGGGCGACTTTGAGCAATAAAAAAATAATCTTCTCTTGGTCGAAAAAGTCAAGAATCGAGAAATATCCTTCTAATAGATTCAACCATCTATCTACGACATTTGCATCTATTTGACCATCAAATATGGGAATGCCAAAGTTTACTTGTACCTTAAAATGGGTAGCGCCTCTAGAGTGGTTGTTGGATGCATATGCGCCACTAGTGGGAAATCGTTGAAGGGTCTGGGCAAAGTTATTCAGCATCGCATTCCTTTGTTTTTCAAGGGCCTCCTCGAGAAATATTTTTATCAGATATCTTTCTCTGTTGTCTTTCTTTTCGTCCCCCATGGGCATCCATCAGGGTTTGCGAGGATAATCTTACAAAGTTTCAACTAGCTCGATCCCTAACTCCTTATACCCCGACTTCATTGGAGATATCCAAAGAAGGATCAAGAAAGAGAAGACCGCTCGGATACCACTGATCCGTATTTATGCAGGAATGCAACAAAATACACAAATAACCATGAATACAAAGATGCATTGGAAATAAAACTTCATTTCATTAATATCAAAGAACTGAAATTTGTTTACAGACTGAATAGAAATAAACTAGTTAGGGCGCTGGCAGATTTTCTCTAAGAAGAGATGTGGCGGCTACAGGTCTGTGAAATCTGTGTTTCAATGAGGCTTGAAGGCCTATCTATTATTGAGAAACAATGGAAACCCTAAACATCCAAAAAAATAACCCTAGGCGATGAAACACTATAATATGGGCCTTGTCGGGGTAAATTGGTACATCAATTTCCCGGGGTCATAAATTTGGCATACTACCTCTGTTTGACACATACGATATATCGTTATAAATATCTATCCAAGGACTACAATTGTTGCCAAAAAATATCATGATAATTTTCAACGACCAGACCATGCCCAAAAAAGGTCGTTTAGGGCCTCAAAACGGCTCTAGAAGTTCATGACCTGAAAAACTGCCAAAAATAGTAAATTGTGCTACAATTAAGGAAACTAAAAAACTGAAAGAAACAATGGTGGGGGTCAATGTGGAATAGGCCGATGGCCACCAATATCCATTTAGATAATTTCCACCCATCACCCTAGGAAGGATCACCTTCTATTCCTCTACGTCAATGCTTTCTCATGACATTTTAAGTACTTTCTCAAGTACAAGGGTCCAAATATCTTTCAAGAATCCAAAGAGATGGCTGCAATAATTGAGGCTAATATTTTATCATGCAAGGTAAAACCTTTATTTTCCCTGAAAGCCAAGGATGATACCAAACCCAAGATACTACACAATGTTGATCCCACTCAAGATACTAGCACTCCATGTGCATGACTTGAAGAGGATATGAATAATCTCACAAAGAACCATACCTTGATGATGAATATGATCACTAATTTGGAAAGGGCACAAAAACAATCCTCAAAGCCTCCTTTTAGGGGGAAACCTCAAAATCCTATCCAAGCATGGAGAGAAATGGATCCAAATGAACAAAGGGTTCCAAACACCTTAGATCCTTCAAATATTGCAAGTCAATAAGAGACTCCTTGGTACTTATATTGCAGGGATTCTCCAATAGAACATGAATTCCCAATAAATAATTATGGGGGGGATGATCATGTCAATTTTCTCGATGCAATGGAATCTATATTTACTATGTTTCCCCAAGAGTGATTCAATATCACACAAGAGAAACTTCATGAGGGAAAAAATTAAGCTGCAAGGAAGGATAGGATGGAATGCTCAAGAAGAATGAATCAAGATTCAAATGGGAGACTCAAGGAGAGATAGAGACATGAGTGTACACTAGGTGAAAGGACATGCCCCAACCTACTCCTAGTGACCCTAGATGTCCTCAACCAAAGGCCCTTCCAATATTTAGAGATGGTAAGGTGGAATTAAGCACTAACATAGTTGATATCTTTCAAAGGATCAAGAATATTTTTGAGATGATGGATATCCCTTCTTTTGAGGATAAAAAACCTTTCTCGAACAACCAAGGGATTTTTGAATAACCTCCCATACTATTACAGGATAGTAATTTGAGCATATTGAGGAGGAACAAAGCACCATTTTTCATCTCCTTGGAAATAAATTACTTATGCCTTCACAATTTCATGCTTGACTCTAGGGCGTCTATCAATATCATGAATTTAAAGGTCATGAACCAATTGGGGGTGAAGAGAACAAGGCCTTATGATATTTTTTGTGTATTTGAGTCAAAATGCATATAGGTCTATGGTTTGATTGAGGGTATTAACTCCACCTTCATGACTATCCTAATTTTTCCATCAAAATGGATATTGTTGTCATTCATGTGCCTAATTCTTAAGGAATGTTATTATCTAGGAAAGGGGTCTCCACTTTAGGTGGAGGCTTGCAGGTGGACTTGTCTTATGAAACCATTCTAGTTGGGGCTCAAGGTCATATCATGTTGTATAATAATCCAAAAATTAAGGAACAACTTGAACGACCTAATTATGGAAATGATCAAGGTAATTATGACCCCACCAATCCTTTCTCCTCCCAAGACTCATCCTCCCTTCCCTATGAAAAAGAATATAACATCAATAAGGTAATACATCCTAAGGGAGGTGACTACCAAGATTCACCCAACAAACTCAAGGGAAATGAGCTTAGTTCTGTTAAAATTCTCAGACAAGGTAATGAAGAGAAGTTACATTTGTATGAAATAGATATAAGGAATATTTCCTTAGTAGAGTCCTACCCCCCCATTTTGGAACAAGACAAATACATAGAAGGGGGTGAGTATCCTCCCCATGGCTCTAATGTTTCTCAAGACCAAGATGGTCTTCCTTTCATATGATAATATCATATTGATGATGTAATATGACATAGAAGGGAATATTATCAAAAACAACTAGACAAATACAATGAAAGAGAAGTTGGCTCTGTCAAGGTATTAAAAAGGGGGGATGCATAGTTGCTTATTAGAAAAATCCAAGAATATATTCTTAAAATAGAATCCCACCCCCTCCCTTGAATAAATATACAAGGGTAAGCCAAGAAACAATCAATCTCAAAGGAGGGGATTGCAAACAAGGAGAGTTTTTTTTACACTGGGACATAAGGAAGGGCCAGTCCAATACACACAAAGAGTGTGATGGACCTTGGATGGACCCCTATAGGATTGAAGAGAAGTTTGTTAATGATTCCTACTACCCATCCACATTACACGGGAGGAGGAGTCCATTACTAGTTAGTGGGTCCCATCTCAAGCCCCATTATGGGAAAGAGTCAGGACTCCTTGAGGTAGCATAAGTTAGGTTAGGTACGTTAGGGAAGGCATTTAATCATGCATTGCATTGTATATATGTTGCATCGTCCATATCACGCTAGTATAGTTTGAATTTTTCTTTGATTTTCATAGATGTTTTTTATTTACATATTGTCTTTCCTACATCATTGTATCTTGGTATGCTACATTCATGATTTTCATACTTGTATTAATATGTTAGAATAAAATATCACAATTTTTTTGTTTTAAAATTTTTCTCTGGATTTTCATATTTATCAAATTTACCATATGAATAGGGTGCGAGTTACACCACCCCTCTGATTTCAATATTTCTCTTGAGTTTGTTTAGGCACATATCATACCAGGAGATGTTGAGGTTCTCATGCGCTCTACAACAAGCACATGTACCCATGTAGGAGCCAGATGGCCTACATCTAACTAAGGAGATGATGTATCGAGGACGATAGGTAGTAGCCATGGAGTGTCAAGAGATGGATGTATAACAAAACCCACATATCCTCTCCTATTCACACAAATCACTACTCATCATTAGTAGCAGAGCACCTGCTCATTGGTTTGGCCCCAAAATATAATAGTTATTGCTTCATGAGATAATAAGTCAATTCCAGGCTCATGGTAAGTGTCCCTTTAATATTTGAAGCATTTGAGCATGTTGCAAAGAGTCATTTCTTG
Source organism: Picea mariana (assembly GCA_032191745.1). Lineage (NCBI taxonomy): Eukaryota > Viridiplantae > Streptophyta > Pinopsida > Pinales > Pinaceae > Picea > Picea mariana. Next base: position 60,884 of record JASDQU010503612.1, read on the forward strand.
ATTATGGAATGTTTGCTTGCAAATGATACCTTTTGTCTAATTTCACCTTGGTGGATGACATGGTATCCTTGTAAGTTGGTCACCCTTGGGAAAATGGATGCTACTTGGGGTTCCTTTAAGGGTCATCATAACATTCCTCACTCATACTTACCACTTTATAAACTTCTTCCCCTTTGTTTCCTCATTTTTTTGGTTTTTAGATGCATTAAACCTGAGAAGGGCTTGTACCTCATTTCATGGGAAGAAGGAGATGAAGGCCGAGAGGTTTTATATCTCACATCATACATAAATTCTCTCATTAAAATATTGATATCCATGAAATGATTCTATGAATGAATAAAGGACTTTTAATTAAAAAAGGAAAAAATGATGTCCCGCTTGATGGGAGAATGCATTGGGATGTCCTTTAATTTCCATTTAATATGGCACTCAATGTGTTCTAACTTCAAGTGGAATTTTTGTGTTCTTTTTCTTTCCATTTCACATAGCACTCAATTTTCAGACTTAATAATAAAGGAAAATAAAGGGATTGGAAAAATTTGCATTACAAATAATCGAACTCAAGGATGTAGCACACCCTCCATAAAGACACCCATAAATGAGACAATATGAATGATTGATATGTAAAGAACCCCATACCCAAACGTCTTCCCAAATACACCTCATACTCATCACATAATATAGATAGGGTCTTCTTGGGAAACATTCCTCAACTTGGAGATTGGCCTACCCAATAGGGCGCCACCACACCCCTCCCATACCTAAATTTGGAAAAAACTTAATTTGAAGAGGGATTTGATTCACATGTTTGGGTGGTTATTGTATTAAATGTGGCTTACTTGGAATGACTCATGTGACTTGTGCACCCTTAGAGGGTGTAATTGTTTGTCTTTGTAGGATCTTACCCACATGATGGATGCCATACCCCATGTGTGGGTGATCATTGATGATGAGTATTGCCCTTTGAGAGTGGAGGAAATTGCCTTTGGAGTCACTTTGACATCACTAGAGAATGAGATTGCACCCTTTTCCACTTGGACATTATCCTTTGGAGGCTTAGGATTTCACCCATTATCCCTTGACATCATCTTGGAGGCTACGGTTTGATGGATGAGATGTTTTTGGAGGTGGTTTCATAGGAGGAGACCCATGGAATGAGATTTTGGAATAGAATAGCATCCTTCAGGTTTTACATTAAACTTTGAGATCCTATGTCACCCTTCTAAGGCATGACATCACCCTTTTAGGGTTTCACTTTATGTAAATTTTGTTTTTCACAATGTGAGGGAAAATTAAAAGGGTCAACCTTCTTATATTTTGTTGTTGAAAATTTTATGTGGAAAAATAGGTAAGGTAGATCGATATAAATAAAGAACCTTGAAATTTCATTTTCTCATCACATCTTCTCACCTTTGTGAGAGTACTAAGTCTGAATTTTTTTTTATCTCCTTTGTGAGGGTTTCATCTCCTAGGGTTATTTTTGTATGTCTAGGGTTTTGACATTCATTTTTATCATAAAAAAGGCCTTGAGAGCCTCATTGTAATCATATTTTGGTGAATAAGCATAGATGTCACATCTCTTCTTAGAGATAAAGATGCCACCATTCTAGCTAGTCTTGCACTCTTTATTTTTATAGTCGATGCTTTCATTTCTTTCTAAAAATAATCTGGATCAACTTAGTTGATCAAGAGAAAAGGCGGTAAGTTTGGCTAAAAAAATTCAATGAACACAAAGAAGCCCATAGATAATGTATATGTAGGGAACAACTATAATTCGTTGATCATACATAAATTATGGGAGAGTTATCCTGAAAATTTTTTACGAGAAAAACAAGGAAATGTTTATGTAAAAAAAATAATAAATCATTTTTTTTTCCTTGGCTGAATCCGGCCAAGCCGATGAATGTCTTGGCCTTAGCCATGTGACCTTTTGTAACATCCCGCTCTAGCGCACTAAGTGAACTTATTCTTTGAGGACACTTTCTCGTAAGTGATTCAGATTATTATGCTATTAAAACATTTGATTTTGATTATGAGGCATTATGGGTTGATGACATGTTGTTTCACTGCATTGACATAGACAGGTGATATTGACTCAGTTTTACTGAGTGTGAAGGATTTTGGAACTCGAGGATGCAAAGTCATCGATGGAACCCCTTGTACTCTAGATCGAGTTGGGAAGTGTACTATTGGGGTTTGATTGTTTTACTGTGATATTAGTGCATCTAATTAGATGATATGATATGGATATATTCTGGCATGATTCGTTGATGATGCAAGTTGACGATAGCTTGTTGAACAGAATCACATGTGGAGTAAAGGGGTCACGCATGAATACCAGAGATGTTGAGGGAGAGGTGTGGACAGCAGCCCTACCACAGCCTACTAAAACTCCCACCGTGGCTCGAACTGTAGGTTAATGTTTACCTAGTTCGAGAGGACCCACGATGCTATGAGGGTGGACTGTGACAGTCGCTCACAATGATTCTAAGGGGCACTCAATAAGGTGGGGGCCTTATTATTTAGAGGCCCTTAGTCTCCCACAAGTTCACCTGGCGGAGTATTGACTCCAATGGTTTTTTATGTCTACCAAGTCAATCAAGAGGCGAGTGGCACCCTTGGAGAACGCAGTGCGTCCTGAAGGGCATGTCATGCAAGAAAAATGGAAAGAGGTGAGTGGCACCCTTGGAGCACGTAGTGCATCCTAAAGGGCACATCATGCAAGGGAAAAAATTAAGGCGGGTGGCACCCTTGGAGCACCTAGTGCATCCTGAAGGGCACGTCGCGTTGTTGATGATAAATTAATGAACCTAGATGGACTTAGGACGAATAACATGTTAAGAATTTTTAAAAACAAATTCCCTAATAAAATGTCGCCCAATACAAAAATTTAAGGTCTAAGTCTAAATTATGCTAGTGGTAAAATTTTATCTATCTATTAAAAAAAAAAAACATAAATAATAATTATACTCTTCGTTAAATCTTGTAATAATAAGGGGGTAAGCAATTTAAATGATTCATAAAAATCTATTAGGTTAAAATTAAAAAAAGGGGGGGGGGAATAATTGTTTTATTATTTATGATAATTTAAAATTGTTAACTAAAAAGGGAAAAAGGAAAAACGGGGTTAATTTCTACACCTGCCAATTAGAGTCCTAAATGAAAAGGGGAAAGAGGGAAATCTAAAATATTTAGGAAACTAGGAAAAGAGGGAAACATAAGAAGAAAAGGGAAACCCAAGGGAAAAAGAAGAAAGTCAAACTTAGTGAGGTATCTACCATTAAAAACTTTCTAATTTAAAACTGAACTAATAAATTGATAATGGGGAACGCCATTAAAACCTGTAAGAGAATATGGGGACACCTAGGAGCAATTCTAGGAGTGACTCTAGGTGGGTAAGGGAAATAAGGGAAATTAATTAATTAAATAAATTAATTTGTGGAGGAATGAAGGGGATGGGTGACACTTGTACGGGGGGGAATTTTTAGGATTTAATTTTTAAAAACTTAATTAAATGAGATTTTAGGAAAGTAAGGGGCTTCAAAACTCTATATAATGAAGGGAGGAGAAGGTGAAGG
>JASDQU010503613.1:39896-59229 GCA_032191745.1 Picea mariana
GATATGGCCTGATGGCTGGAGATGAGATCTTCAAAGCTCGAGCAATAACTTCAAAATCTTCAAAACTCAAGGTAGGAGTGTAATATGAGTGTACGACTTCACTACCCAGAGATCTTCGACGACTCGTCGGTCATGGACTAGATAATCTTGATAATCAGACTGAAGGCTTCATTGATTTTGAACAAGGACTTGATTGGACATTCAGGATGGTCGGGTATGAGGGCAAGAGACAAATTGTAGAGGGGCCGACTCAGGATTGGTAGAAACTTCCCTTGGACAACAACATGACATATGATGAGACTTAGGCAGCATTGCATTAATCATAAGTTTACGAAGAAGGAGGCAACGCAAACTCTCCATATGTTTGGAAGAATAACCAAACGGAGGAGGACACAACTCTATGTAGCGAGAACAACTTCCTAAGGTCGTACTACATCCCATAGTTTGATGAAAAAATGGATAGATGTGCTTTATCCAAGGGCGACTCATTATGCTACCAATAAAAAAAATACTTTTCCCTTCCTCTTTTTGGTGTATATTTGATTTTTTTGTCTTTTTCAATGATTTTGGAAAAAGAATAAAGGAATGTTACGTTACAATGGAGGAACGAGTGCTACAAACATACAAGTTCAAGGTGCAAGGACAAGACTGATGTTCAGAATAATGATACTCGGGAAAAATCCTCCGGGGGCCAAGGGTGTTAAGACGCAGAAGCAAACTGCTACAAGGCTGGCAGATAAGGTATGCAAATGCGGTTAATAAAACACACAATGGTAACGTCCTTCGATGTAAGTTTAACGAGCCCAGAGAAGGTAAGCTCGGTGGTTTTTCATATTTAGAGAGTCTGAAAAAACATAAAAGGAGACTCCATTGGGGTAGCTTTTTCGAAGATAGTCTAGTTGGTTCGAAAAAGGGGTAAACTAGGACCGACAAGACATCTATTCAAAACCATTTTAACGAGTGTGATAAGGACAAGATCACTCGGTCATTTTTTCATTTTTAAGGAGTTTGAAAAAAGATTAACTATGGACTCCGTCAAGAATGTTCTTTTGGACCATTTTAACAAGTTTGAAAGAATAAGGTCACTCAATGATCTATTCAATTTTAGGGAGCCTGAAAAAGAGCTTAACTATGGACTCCGTTGGGGTTCATTTTTCGTAAGTTTAGTCCCTCGGGCCCAAAAAAGGGGTAAAATTATACCTGAGAGTACTCTTCTAAAGAACTGAAGTTCCATAGAGTATACCTTTGTTCGTACAGTTGACCGTCCGGACCGAAAAAGGGGTAAACTACCGCCAGATAGACGTGACTTCAAATTTCAGTTTAACGAGTGTGAAAGGCCACAAGATCGCTCAACAATATTTTCATGTCTAGAGGGTATGAAAAGGGCTTAAAAGAAGACCCGTTATATCTTATGGGAGTCCTGAGGGTGAGGTCAAGAGTGAAAAGGAATCGTGCAAATGAGGCTCGAACTCGTAATCAGGAAAAACTACAAGGACTCCCGAGCCTACAGTGATTAAATACAACATAGATACCATAATGCAACCAGGATCTACCTAGGGAATCCATGTTCCGGTAAGCTCTACCACTAAGTCGTGACACTTCTAAAGCAACTATGATGGTTCCATGTCACAACCTAATGGGATCGATCCTATGCCAAAGGAAAAAGACAACGAGATACATAAGTCAGGGTAGAAACCTATCCTATATTCTCAAGTTGATCCTCGGAAAAAAATTTCCACGGACCGTCGAAAATTACCCAAAACTCCAAAAACCTGTCCCAATACCCGATCATATCCCTCCTATGCAACTCCTGAATCACTCTAAATGGTTTTTGGTATAAAGAAAATGATAAGGGAGGCAAAAAAAGTGACAAAAAGAGGCCAAAAAGTCTATAAATAGAAGCTGATAGCTCATTATCACCATTGTTGATTTGGAAATTGACTGTGGAGCCAAAAGATCCCCTTTCATAAAAGTGGTGATTCCGGGAGCTACAGTGGACAAAACAAACTTCTGTCTGGACCAAGTAAGTACAAACTCTCTTATCTTGCATTTTAAGTCTTTATTTTTTCATTGGGTTTCATTTTTTAGGGGGCATAGACCTTTAAAAGGTTGTCCCTAGGTCCAAGCGGGTTGTCTCAGGACAGGCCGCGTGTACATTCAGGCATAGTAAACTCTACATGCGTGTACACGCAACTGTCACCATTACATCATGCGTGGACCCCCTTATTGAATGAAAAAGGATTAAAAAGCAAGGGTTAACCCTCCTGAACCTTGGTGTTTTGCAGGATGTATGTCTATTGGAGAGAAAGAGAGCAATAAAGGTTAGTCAGTTGGTTGGGGAAGACCCCAATGAGATGGCTAATTTGATTCAATGTGGGTTACTCAAGTTTTTCCTATGTCCTTTTATGCGGGAACAACCTAGGCTGCTGAATGCCTTGGTTGACTACTGGCATCCGGATGCAGAGGCATTCATGTTAGAGGGGCAGTCACTGGTGCCCATGACCAAAGACATTTACTTTTTGATTGGCCTCTCCAAGAGAGGGGAACCAGTCAATTTCCAGACTTTTCCTTCGGGGCCACATAACATTGCGGAATTGATAGGTCTATATTATGCAGCTGATACATACCACTCGAGCTCACTGGTGCCTATAAGCAATATCATTGACTTATCGCTACAGCTGATAGTGTTTCTTATTGGGTGAATCACTGGTTCTGTGGCTCTACATCAGGCGTCCTGTGCACAGATGAACTATGCAGTCCAGTGCTTAAATGCATAATTTTTTTATTGGAGTACTACATTGATTGAGTGTATGAAGAGGCAGTTGATAGATTGCCATTTGTGGAAACAGAGAAACTTCAGGTTCGAGACCATTCTGTGCTCGTTCTTTTTTGAGAGAGTTCCGAGTTTTAGTCCTCGAGTAGTGGTATGAGGACATCAGGCCTCTCTTCCTTCTTTGTGTAGATGGGTAGTATTACTATCGCGATAGGGTGGCAGAAGGAACAATGAGTCCTTTGATGATGACTTCTTCACATGGTTGTCACGACAGATCCTGGTTATAGACGATTACCCCTATGCCAAGATTGATTTCTCGAGAGACCCTGAGATACCAGTACCTCCTAGTGAGGAGCGAGGGGAGATGGGTAAGTCTCCACCTTTGTAGTTTTTTTTTTGTTAAACATATGTAATTTTTATGTTATTTTCATTATATATATCATTTTTTTTGTTATACCAGAGTATTTGTCTGATATGTGTTCATTGTGTGGATATGTGGGACCAGTGAGACCGACTGACTATGCGAGGAACATACATCGTCCTCAGCCAGGGGTCGCACCTGCCGCCGCAGGGGGACCAGCAGTAGCAGGATATCTTCCAGCCGGGGAGGCTGAGAGGGTATTGAGACGAGTCGAGCAGAACTTTATTGCGCTCACTTGCACGGTCCCGATGGCAGAGATTAAGGACCTGCCACCATCTATGCAGCCGCATGTAGTGGGGGCACCACGGACCTGGGTCCGGTTGTTTCAGCGTTTAGCCAACGCTGTGGACCAGTATAACAGGGCCCACAAACCCTGACCTTAGCTAGACATTTTAACGTGCCATGAGCACTACTTGTATATATGTTTTGAGGGCATAAGCCATGTGACTCGTTATTGGTCATATTTTTGAGGCACTTGCGTCCATCTATGTACTCTGGTTACTTTATGATATTATATATGTTTTTTTTTTTTTTTNGTGCAAAAAATGTATTTACATGTTTATGTGAATGTTCTTTCATATGTGTGCAAGATGCCAATCTAAAATTTGATTAGCTAGAGTATCTATAACTTGGTTTAATCTCCTAGGAACATGAAAATATGTAATATAATCAAAGTTTCATTATAAGAGACGTACCCTAAGGAATCGTTGGTGTAAAGTTGGATCATGAACCCGGTATACTCTGTTTAACTAAGACACAACCAGCTGAGCGTCAAGATAGACCTGAAGATGAGAGATACCAAATGACAAAGCGTCACGAAGAAAATCAATAACTGCACTATACTCGGTGACATTGTTTGTGGTGTCACCTAAGAATATACCTCCGGAAGACAATAACTGGCCTTGAGGTATAAAGATTACCCAAACTGCGGAGGCAAGCCTCTGAGTGTGCCGACTAGCACCGTCTGCATACCCAATCAACACCTCAGAATCACTTGACATCTGCCACAGTGACGAAAGATAACATCAACGACACATCCATANGTACAAAGACTATACATATGTTACAAAAAGTTACCCACAGTGACCTGCCTATGAGTAATACTTCTTGAGGTAGAGCCCATTTCTAGGCTCCACCAAAGTATTCCCTTCAAAGTCAACCAGACAATAAGTGCCCTTTTTTAAAACCTCTTTTATGATGAAAGGTCTGAACCACATGGGTTTGAATTTTCCTGCCCCTAGGGGGTCCTTATCTTGGTCATAGGCCAGGACAAGGTATCCTTCAGAGAAAATCCGAGGACAAACAGACCTATCATACTGACACTTGACCTTATGTTTGTGAGCCTCATTGGCCAGGGCTACATCACGACGTTGCTCATTGAGTTGTTCAAGGTATAATAACCGTTCTTCAAGTGGAGAAGTGTTTGGTAATAACTGTACTGCCAACTTTAGAGATGGGATCTGACTTTCGATAGGCAAGACTGCCTCCAGCCCATAAACGAGTTGGAAAGGTGAGAAATTGGTCGCAGTCTTAACAGATGTTCGGTAAGCCCATAATGCTGAGTATAACATCAAATGTCAATTTGACTTGGTTGAGTTGATCGTTCGTTGTAGAATGATTTTAAGTGTTTTGTTCACAGCTTCTAGTTGACCATTTGCTTGGGGGTAGTAGGGTGACGAATGTTCCTGTCATAACCCAAGATTTGACATTAACTCGGTCATCATCTAGTTTTGAAAGTGACTGCCATGGTCAGTGACAATCTCCCTTGGGACACCGAACCTTGCTATTATTTGGTTGAATAAAAAGAGAGCTGCAATCTCTCCATCATCTTTAAATGTTGGCATAGCTTCAACCCACTTTGTGAAGTAGTCTACAACTACGATGATATAGCGGTGCCCCCTTGTTGAAGGAGGGTTGCATGTAGTGTAATCAATCCCCCACTTGGTGAAGGGAGCAATTGTGATGAAAGGAAACATGGGAGCAGGATGTGCCCTCATCTTTCGAGAAAAGATTTGGCACGAGTGGCACTTCTTGACCGATTCTATACAATCTTTGATAAGTGTCGACCAGAAGTAACCTGCTCATAGAATCTTTTGGGTTGTTACCAACCCAGACAAATGACCACCACAAGCTCCAGTATGGCAATCATTAAGCATGATAACTTCTTCTTTGTGAGTGAGACATCGGCATAGGATGCAGTCTACACCTCTCCGATACAATGTATCATTGAGTATGAGATAATTCTTAGCCTGATGGCGTATGCATCGACTCTCATCATGAGAAGCAGTGGTGGGGCACTTCAAAGTCTAGAGATAGATAATTATATCTCTGTACCATGGATCCGAAGAGGTGATCAAAAACATGTCTCCTCTAATAGGTGACTCTTCAGGCACAAAATCACCTGACTCAACCAGAAGTTCCGAAATAAGTTTTGCGAAGACCAATGAATTTTTGGACTTCGCCGAAACGAAATCTAAGTCAAACTCCTGGAGGATGACTATCCATCTACTGATTATTTTGTCTATTACCCATCGTGTCAACATGTACTAAAATGGATTCACGATAACAATGACGGTGGTCTTGCGAAACATAACATAATGATGGAACCATTGAATAGCATGGATTGCTGCCAACACAAGTTTTTCGATATGAGAATAATTGAGTTCTGGTCCTACGAGGACTTGGCTCAGGTAATAGATAACATATTCTGAGAACAAGTCATCTTCTTGAACTAAGACCATGCCAATGGTGGACTCTGTTGCAGCTAGATATAATAAGAAATCCTTGTTATAGTTAGGTGGTCGGAGCAGAGGGGCAGTTGTGAGTGCATGTTTTAATGCGGAAAAAGAGCATTGTGTGGCATCGTCCCAATAGAAAGAAATGTATTTTTTAAGTAAGTGCATAAATCCCTTGGTGATCTCAGCGTAGTTAGCGATAAAGCGTCTTAGAAAATTCACCTTGCCCTGTAGACTCTGAAGTTGAAGGATTGTGTGTGGTGGGGGAAACTGAATTATTGCCTCAACCTTGAGAGGATCGACCATGATCCATGTTGTTGACACTATGAAACCTAACAATCGTCCTGATGTTACACAAAAGCTGCACTTGTTTGGGTTTAAGCGAATCCGGAAGTAGCGACAACGCTCAAAGATAAGTCATAGGTGTGTGGGATAATCCATTCTCTTATGAGATCGAGATGCTAAATCATCTAAATAGGCCTCGACTATATGCTTGAGGTCATGGAAAGAAAAATACATGGCCCGTTGAAAGGTGGCTCCAACATTTTTGAGGCCAAAAGGCATCTTATGATACGCGAATGTACCCCATGGAAAGATGAATGTCATTTTGTGCTGGTCTTCGGGTTTGATTTGTATTTGGTTATATCCCGAAAAATGGTCCATGAAAGAGAAGGCCTCGCAACCTACACATTCATCAATTATCTAGTCGATGAATGGTGTGGGAAAATTGTCTTTGGGACAGGACTTGTTCAAATCATGGAAGTCTATACATACACAAATTGTGCCTTGTTTTTTATTGACCGGCATGGGGTTCGACACCCATTGGGTCAAATGGATAGGATAGATAAAACCGGCTTTTAGCAGTTTCTCAACCTCAACCTTAATGGTTGCTGCTTTCTTGGGGTTAACTGGACGAAGCTTCTGTGGGACAGGCTTGGCATCTGGATACGTTGTGATTTCATGTTCAACTATTTTTGGATCGATGCCTGGCATTTCCTCGTAAGACCAGGAAAAAACGTCGTGGAATTCTTTAAAAAGATCTGTGTAGATATGAATCTCTCCGGGGGAGCAGTCAGCTCCGATGAAAACATTCTCCATGATGCCAAGGTTTCGGGAGATATTGATCGGTAAGGTTTTAGTGATAGTTTCCATATTAACCTCCGCATAAACCTCACGTGTAGCTAACTGATTAATGGGACAAGACCTATCTCCCATCATAGTGACGATGAATTCTCCAGCTTCGATTCTGCTTAACGCTGGGAGGAAGTTGATCTGTGATGGAGATCTTCCCAGGGTTTGTCTGGACTAGTCATTGCCTCAATTATAGCTTCATCAGTGGGCAATACTAAGTCTAATGAATCGGTGTGAGCAAGAGAACCTTGAGCCCAAATAGGCTCTAGAAGTGGATCGAACTCTTGTGCAGGAGTTGGATTAGTGTTGGATGAAGCTTGCTGGACTAGAGAGTACGCTACTTCAACTGCGGACAAGGGCATGGACATGCCCGGGTGCCTTGTCCCATCCATCATGGCCGATGGGGAAGGAAGTATCCATGGATCATCGAAGTAAGTCGTGCGGAACGATGAAACTTGAAAAATCTCAACCTTATGGTGATTGGATATAAACTTGATATCGCCTTGAGGGGGTAGGTAATCGAAGGTACCCATCAAAGATGGGCACAAATCAACCCCTACATTGACTACACCTGGTTGAGGATTATCGATCATCGGGACCGTGGATGCCCCCATTGAAGGGTCAGGTCTGGAGAAAGACAATTGATCGATGGTCACTATCCGGTCCTCGTGTGGAAACAACAAGACCCAGAAAACTGTAGCAACCACAGCTTGCATGGCATAAGTCCAACTCCTTCCTAACAAGAGGTTATAGTTGAGGGGAGCATCGACTACCTCTACTTTGACACACACGGTCTTCCCTCCTAACTACACGGGGAAAGAAGGAATGATGCCATGTGGTCAGAATGAACGACCGTCGAAAGCAGTGAGGAGGGTAGGTGATGGAGACAAAATGGGTTGGTCGATGGCCTTCCAACATGCTAGTGACATAACGCATGTCGAGGCTCCCTCATCAACCACTGTGTGGAAGACATTCCGAGTAAAATTTTTGGTGGGATAAGCCACTACTATCTGAAATGCTACATGGTAAGGCGGACGAGGTTTTAGGTTGGTTGTATCCAGCATGATTGTACCCAGATTACAAGTCTCGATAGATCCTAAAGTAGTTTACAAGGATTTCCTCTGGGAAGGGAAACTTTGGAGAACCTCCAAAGAAGACATCGCACAAGGGGTTTGTGATAAATCTTCCACCACAGAATAGTTCTGGGTGGCCCTTACATTTGGGTTGTGAGAATATTTTTTGAACGTGCCTTTGGGGATGCGTGTCATTGTTTCACCCAACGTCTTCTTAATCTGTAGAGGAAGATATGGGAGTTTGTCTTATTTGCCCTTCTCATAAGTGCTTGGCTTACTATAGTCATGCGCTCTAGTCGATATAAAAGCATCACCCTTCACCATATATACATTCACAGATGCGGGGCTGTTCAAAGATGGAGAGGGTCCTTGGTTTCCCCCTTCCATGCTTGCAGAGGCTTGGGTTAGATTTTGCCCATGTTGGAATGGATTGGTTAACACAACAGGTTGTTGTTGCGTCACAAACTTTTGGGCTTCTGTAAGATGAGGACATAAATGGGTCGGGTGGTATTCTGTGCATAAGTTGCATGGATACCTCGCCTTCCATTTCTCAGTATTTCCCCCACCAGCATTATCAGTTAGTTTCTTATCCCCCTTACCCTTCTTTCATTGTTTTTTCTTTCCTTCAGGCTGCTGGGTGGCCTTTGGATTAGTCGATTGCACTGTGTGTACATCCAACGTTTTGGTAGGTGGAGCAGCCAAAGTAGTAGTTTGGATGGCTGCTATGTGTTGTATAGACAATTGTTGCAACTGAGTCGTTAGTTGCTCAGTGGGATTTGTTTGTACTGAACCGACAATACCATCGGCATGTGGTCCAACTCTCTATCTGATTTTATCAAGTATTGAGCGTGGTGCATCTGGCAAGATCTTGTATAATAAACTAGACTGAGAATAGATTAGCTCAAGTTGTTGAGCTCTCATGATGGCGTCTTCTTCAGAAAATACTCCCGATGTCGTGACGTCTTTGGAAAACTATGGGACCAAAGACTTAAGAAACCACTCGAGAAGGAATGCTGGTGGGACTGGTACCTTAATTAAACTCTTTCTGCGTCTCCATTCTCGAATGTGATCAGAGATATGGTCCGCTTTAGTTTGTGAGAAATTGGCCAACAATTCGGTGCCAACGTCGTATCTCACAGGCAACTAGAAATGGTTTAGGAAAGCCATCGCTATTTCACCGAAGGAAGAGTATCTTGAGTAGTTGATCTCAATGTACCATTTCGCAGCACTCCCAATGAGAGTATGTTGAAACAATTTCAACTGTACGGAGTCATCTTTCAACGAGTTATATGAACACCAAAGATGGAAGGTAGTCACATGATCTCCTGGATCTTCGTTAGGCTTGGATTCAAACTTTGGGATGTCCAAAGGAAACTTCTTCGGCATAGGAGGCCAACGTGGATCGTGACAGATAGGGTCATTCAACAACCTTGTCAAGTCTGGCAAATGCAAGGTTGCCAAGAAGGGTAGTTTGGGTTGTTGGTGATAACCTGGGAAAAAGGGGCCTAGAGTTTGACTGGCACCAGGTTGCTAGGAAAAGTTCAACTGCTGGCTCGGATTCTGGTAGAAACCATGGCCATGACTAGAATATGGATTTTGCGTGTGAGGAGACATCATAGGCGGATTTCTAAAATAGGACATAGACGGTTGGGCATGCATTACATTCGAAGGAATTTGGGAAGGATTGCTCCATGTCGGTCCCATTGGGATAGGCATAGTGCTTTGTTCGAGGTTCCATTGATTATGAAAATAATTACCCTAGATCGACATTCCTGACGAGGGAACTGATCCCTGCCAAGAATTCCAAGGCCCTGTTGTGGAAGAAGTTCCTGGGTGTGCCCCCTGTACAGGAATAGTACCCTGCGTAGGAATAGGTTGTTCGAAACCAGGGTTGCCCCCAGTTGGGAAAGTAGCTGATGAGAAGGCATTGTTACCAAACACACCGAAGAAATAAAATGGTGTCAAACCTACTGGCATATTATGCGAAGATGGTCCTTGACTCCCCGCTCCAAGTAAACTATGGTGTGCAGGTTGCTCGACGGTTTGTTGATGCAAGCCACTGAGTGAAGGGGATGATGGAGGTATATGAACTCTCCCATAATGAAAAGTGTTATAAGGAGTAGGAGTGCCCCCCATATGTCCTTGTAGAGGAGAATTAGAGCTCCCTACCCCCAGACCTAAAGTCTGTGAAGTGGAGTGGGAAAGTATAGGACTTGTACCTGAACTAGGCATCCCATATGAGAACGGAGGGCCTGTCACACTTGGTGTGAAAGGGGTTGTGGCTACCGCCAGAGACAGGATCAGACCACTGTGCGATGTAGAGGTGGTCGAGACCATGGTGGCTCAGACTGGTGACGGTGGGTTAGGAGGTGGAAACTCTCATGTGGTGACAACCGTAGTGGGAATTGAAGAATTCCCAGAAGGAGCAACACCATTTGTTTCCATTGTTGCGTGCGACACTGTCTAGCACTCATAAGGATGAATCGGTACGATGGTGGGTGCCGAAAGATCAGTGGTGGAGGTTTCAACCAGACCAAAAGCTTGCACTCCAAGGTCTAAAACGGTCAATTCCTCTGGATGTTGTTCGGGCACAATTTCTTGTGACCTGGTCACTTCAAAAGACCCTTGTTGGTCTAGCTTTCGCCTTAGTAGTGGCGGGGGTGGCTCCAGTGTAACCAGTGGCAGGACAAGAAGCCTTCGTGACCGGCAGAGCTCGTGATCCTCCACTGTGTGAGAAGATCAAAGACACACTAGGGTAGTCTAACCGTTCAAAAACAACACACACTAAAAAAAGTCCCTATAAGATAAGACAGGAAAACACTAAATTAATTGGAAGAACAGTTACAACAACCAACACTAGAGCAACTTACTGGTGCAAGTGCAACTCGAAAATGGAAGCACCCTCCAGGTATACTATGAAAACCGTGGCTCGATGTCTATCTTAGGTACCGCGGTATACCCTCGCATTCACCTATGTATGTCCCTAGAAAACATAGGCAACTAGGTTTCTAGCGCGCGAACAGTCACCAGGCGGGTACAGTCGAAAATCAGGTAGACCACAATAAGTAGGGTATCGAGCCTAAAACCTGTAAAGGGTATCAAAAGTAAGTGGTATGGAAGACAACTGAGGACCTTGAATAGATTCGAGACCCACGAAGCCCTGTGGAAAATGCAATCGACTAAATCCCAAAACAAGCCCTCTATATGCATTCTCCACTACGATTGGTCCAGCTTTGGAGGGGTTATCTCTGCTACCTTTCTGCACACGACCTCCTGTTTATCCCCTCTGTTAGAGGGGGGTCCCGGATAAATTTCACGATACTGGACTTGGATACTCCCTAACTCAGACTCCAATGTTTGATTTTAATGGCCTTGAAGAGTTTCCTCTCCAACCTAATCCAAGGCCCTAATCCTGAACTAGTTGGTTAACCCTACAAACATAAAAGTCTAATAAATTTTAGATTTTATCGTTAATTTTGTGGCTTGTCTTATGTCAAGGGGTATGAAAGTGAAACTAATGATGTTTGAAAGATGAAAGCAAAAAATGAACAGAAAGATGGAAACAAAAATTTCATTTAATGCAAATTTTCAACAACTTTTCAAATTTTTATTTTTTTTATTTTTCTAAGATCTTTTGAATCAACAAACTTAAAGAAGGATTTCACTGGACTATGAGATACTTACAATCCAAGTAAACTATCAATAACTTAAGAAAACAAATATTTTTCCCTGGTTACTAATGCNTTCTAGCCTAATCATAGATCGCAAAGAATCACTTCAAGAAATCACACACTAGCAATTTAAAAAAGGACTCTCGCACTTGTCTAAAAACCCTAAAGAAATTTTTTTAATGACAACTTTTAAATGAAAAAAGCAAGCTAAGGCTAAGATCAACCCTAAGCTACTGACTGCTAGGATAGAGATTCAAAAACCTGAGAGGTACAACTCTTGTCAAGGGAATGGATGATTTCCTTACCCTCAACAAAAACTATCTTGCACAAGCACACTACTGACAATCCAACAGCAAGCGTGTGCACGTGAGCTGTGTAGAGCCAGAGGGCATGTACACGCGTGCTATCCTTATACAGGCTGCGTGTATCTCTAAAACTCTGAAACAAATAACAACAGACAATCCAAACTAGGAAGAGACCATTGATATTGAAAACCGGGATCTCTTGAAGGCTTAGACACTCTTTTTAACAGAAAAAGAAAACAATGTAAGGAAAAAATTAGTAAAACAAACCAATCTGAGATGAGACTGCAAACAACCAAGACTTATAAAGAATTTTGGAAAACCCCTGAGAATGACTGATTCTGATAGGAAAGAGGATGACTACCTCAAAAATTTTCTGGAATCTACACGCTATTGCTACTTCTTCAGCGAGCATTTACACGCAGGCTGTAAGAAAGTAGGGCATGGGTACACGCGTGCAGACCTTATGCAGGCTGCGTGTACCTTTGTGGGTCTCGAAAAAATACAGTCAAGCAAATAAAAAAGATAGCTGGTATGGGAAACCAGACTCTCTGCTAGCTCAGACTTTGCAGAAACTTCAAAAAATAGGAAAGAAAACCAATCTTTTAAAACTAACCAAAAATATTCCCAAGAACCCTAGAGGCTTCCCCAATATGGTCGCCAATTCTGTTGTGGTGGGAAATCCCCCTACAGACTAGCAAATAGGGTTATATTATGCATGCAGATATGACCAAAATAAACCTACTTTCTACCTTCGTCCCTAGACCTAATCCCCATTTATTTTCAGCAAATACATGGTTAGACCAACATACCTTGTTCTGGATGGTCGATGTCGATCCTTTTTCACGCTTGATCTCTTGTTGGCATCTCTCCTCCCAAGGCTGACCTGCATACAAAACAAGCAACAAACTACACAAGTATTTTACCTACAGACTAATGGGTTAGAGATTCAAACATATATTTACTGAACTATGAAGAACTCATATAGAGGGATGAGAAAAACATTTCTTTATTATTAACTTTAATGAATCAACTTACAATGTCGAGATCAGACAGTGCTCCACGAATCTTGATCCTGGGCTCCTCTTTGTTAGGCGAAAATATTGTCGTTTAATTCCATTGTAGTATTTTCCCAACCATTTAATTTGTCAATCCAAGGTTCGTAGGCTTATGAAGCACACACACTATATATGCAGGACTGAAGTAGAAGTAATCTAATCTAAATTGCTGAAATGAAACTAATCTAGGAAAGCAAGAAACATTAATCTAGGAAATCAAGAAATTGCATAAAGGAAAAGCAATACAACATGTGAAAAGTTAACGACAAATAACATATGTGAGCTCACACAATAAAGCTATCTTGAATTACATAACAGTAATCAAATGACAATCATGAAAGCATAACAATGAAAGAATATGAATCAAAGCTAAGAATCCCTTTCTCTTTCAAATCTTAATGACTACTCTAATTCTAATTACATCCTAATTGACTCCTCATGAAGAGAGAGCACTCTCTTTTATACATGAGAGCCTTGAAGATAAGATAACCATCTCATTATTAGAGATCCACTATTCTCTTAACCTATTTCCTATTATTACAAAATATAATCCCTTTAAATCCTCACACATATCTCTCATATATCTTAGATAAGATATTCCAACCAAATCTCCATGATCTTCTTCTTGGAATGGGCTTGAATTATCTTCTCAAATATTGAAATGGTGAGGAAGTATTCGAGAAGTCCTTTGAATTAATCCTTCACATATTCCTACACATTACAAAGCTGACACATATTTGAGATATATATGAAAACATGTTGATTTTCTAACATTTAATCACAAATTCCTTTTAAATACTAAAATGAATAAAGTGGATAACAATAAGGTGAAATCCAAGTATATTTATGGAAGTGATATCATGAAAGGTTAATGAGGCGATGAAATGTGACGAATGATGAAGGGAAAGTGGATGAGAATAGGACATTTCTGAGCCCCAACATACCCCCCAACTTAACTTGTTGCATGTCCTCATGCAACCATGCATGGATCTTCTTAAGAAATTTTGGTATATGAATGTTGGCTTTGAGTGATGATAATAAATATTTCCAGGATGGGTTTTACATAAGTTACAACTGAAATTTTCTTATGGTTGGTTCTTGTGTGAAAACCATGAATATAAAGAATGTTGGTTCTTGTGTTAACAACATTCATTTTGTTACTTGTTATGTTGTTGTTATGATAATAATTTGCCCATATTTTTACTAGAAAATGTATGCTATCAATGTGCATAAGGAAAACATCACTTAGTATAAGAAAGACCCCCTTTTTTTTTCTTTTTTTTTTCGTATATGTGTGAATCATGCCAATATGTATATCAGTGCTTATGAAGTAAAGTGCAACACAGTATCGTTGGAAAAGAAATGTTGGAAAAGAAATGTTCATAACTGGTAAATGAGACAAAAAAATGGAATGATGGTCGTGGAAAAATGGAGTGATGATAGTGAATAATGTCCCCTACCCCCCAACTGAACTTGTTGCATGTCCTCATGCAACATGGCATAAATCGTAAAAGTGAAAGAGGAAAGGAAACTGAATGAGGGAGTTTTCCAAATTATTCATTGCTAGCGGTTTGAGGAATTACATGATTAAAGTGTAGAAAATAACATACCTCCACTTACCCAAAATGTTGATGAACTATGCAATAGGAATATGGCTGATGCGGCTGCTAGATCATGGAAGATGTCACTGCTGTAAGATCATATGGAAAGTGATTGCTGCTGTAGCTGTGACTGTTGTCTGCTGGATCATAGAATATCAAGTGGAGGGATCTGAACTGCTGTTGAATGCACCATGGAAAAGAGAAAGTATGAAAGTGGAACTGTAGTACTCTTAGAGAGCGGTAGTCATGCTGGTGTAACTACTGATAGAGCCATGAAAAGTGTATAATCTTCACCCGCTGTGAAACCTGATGGTACAATTCTAATCATGCAAATGAATGTGTCGATGTCGAGCATGAAAAGAAGTCATTGGATTAATGACCAATGATGAATGTCATTAACCAATATGAGCCAACTCACCATTGATGTCAATGAGTGCCAAGGTACCCGAGTACATCTGGCGAAGTGCGAATAGATGTGTTGATGTCGAGCCACTTGCAAGATCCGATGATCAAGGGACATTGATGTATTCCCATGATTGTTAGCGAGAGAACTTGCCATTAAGGCATCCAAGCCTCTAGGTACTCAAAATGGACTCTAGTCTATATCCCAAATAAGGTGTTGAGGTTGATGGGGAAAGACTTGTTGAAAGGTGGGACATAAGGAATCCCACATTAGTCAACACGAGTTCGGATAAAAAGAGTGGTAGGACTATAAATGAAAATATCTCACGGTCAAATAGTGTGGATCAGCAGGGCAAGGAAAACAAGGCAATGTGATCATGGAAAGGGAGCTGGATAGTTTTATTGAAAAGGAAAACTGAATTGAAAAAGCTAAAGAGATGTATGCAACTCAGAAAGATAGGCGTGTGCGAATTCATGAAGGATAAGGAAATGGAAGATGGCTTCAACACATGATGACTAATCATCTTTGAAGGAGAAAGGGGATAGTTTCATAGCATGGTCGTTGTGTAACAACAAACATCAGGATGTGTAAAAAGTTTCTGCGTATCAGCAAAATGTTTCTGATGAGTAGCAGCTCCTTCAAGTTGTCTAGCAAACATGTTTTTCTGAAAAATGTTGTGATTCTTGAAGATCCCTATGGCATGGAAAATGAGCGTCCTGTTCCTCAATCAGTCTTTAGTACTAATCCTACAATCAAAACTTTGTGAGAGCATCACAAAACACAAAATGCAAGAGATAAGTACAAATGCGAGCTAATTGAGATAGAAAATAAATGCAATTATACCTGTTGTTCGCACTTATTCGCTTCGTAATTGATTGTCGCCAAAGTGACTTAAGAAAAACAAATGAATGTTAAACATGAAAACATGTATTTATTATTGTTTTCAAGAATGTTTTAAAACTTCCATTTGCAATTTTTATATATATTTCCAATTTTATGTTTGTTTGTTGTCATTGCTCTTGTTTTATACCAAAATGAAACAAAAACACTTATGATTTTTCTTTGTTTATATATATATATATATTATTTTATTATTATTATTATTTTTAATGGAGTTTATTATTAGGTTTGACATCAATGCTTACGCAAAGGCAGTAAAAGAAATGCATTCATCATGAGAAAATAATAAGTTTTCTGCATAATCATGAATAATTAGGGCATACAAGTCTCTGTGACAACCAGTAAGAAAACACAACAGTCGATCATGAAATACAATGCCTGCAAAAACATGTTAATCAGAAATTCCAAGAACATAAATAAATCACAAAAAATTTATTGTTTCGGCCCTCCTTGGTTGTTTGATTCTGTCACAGCTCAAGCCTCCAACTGTAATTAATTGCACCAAATCTGCAAATTAGGCTCCTGTCCATAAAGAAATCTGCCATTTCTTCCAATTGAGCATAAGTTTGACTGTTGTTAAAAATCATCCATCCCGAAATTGAACTTTTTCATGTCCTGAAAAATCAAAACTGCTCTCAAACCAAGAAGAATTTTCAAAAATTGCTCACAATTCAGCTACATGAGACCCTTCTGCACAAAACCCGTGTCCCAGATTTTTGAAATTCGTCACTGTTTTCTCAAAAATTGCACCCGAAGTTGATTGTCTGCAAATGGATGTTAATTGATGGAAAATTTCAGATCGAGAGTTTCTCATTGCATATATGAGCTGGGTCTCAAAATCACGATGGAGATCATGACTAGAATAAACTATTGCTGCATCCCTGTCCAAATTATCAATCATCCAAACGTTTGTCAATGGATTTCACGAACGAATTAGTCAATTGATTGATCTTAGCCACGCATTATGGCTTATTTGCAACTTATTCATTATAACGTTTTTGTGTTTTTGTAGCGTGCAGTGGATAGGCATGATCCGGTTCTATTATTAATTGAGATATTTGATTGTTTTATCAGATCTAAGTTTACTGTTATTTGTCAAAAATGATATCCATAAACAATAAATTGATTTGATAATAAATTCTCCAAGTCAGTGCACATCTCCAAGGACTGCCGTGAGTATGAAAAACGATATGAATACCTAAAGAGAATCTTCAATGATTGTAATAGGGTAAAGTGATCTAGAAAACGTGGTTGGATTTTTAGAATAGTCTCTGGGATAAATGATAACATATCAGGTATGATGACAACAAAAGAGAGATAGTCGCTTTGAATACTGAGAGCACTGGAAAGAGTCAAATATTCATGATAGTCTGCAACAACGATTTGATTATGAGGAAAGAGTAAAGGGTGGTGTTCAAATCAAGATTGAAGAAGTGGGATAGAAGGATAGTGTAAATGGCAGAAGACTTGGGATTACATTCCACAAACCACATGCAAAAAAAATCCAGGAGACAAGGTCAAAACCATGATGTTGATCTCCTAAGAGTCCATAACAATCTTGCAACGATCAACAAATATATGAATGAATCGATACCATAAAAAAAAAATCTGATTTGATATGGTTATGATTTGATTTGAGATCGCCCTTATCGTGTCAATAGTTTTACATAAAATCTTCCTTTTAATTCTGCGAATAGAGGCTATCTTTCTGTAGTTTTTAATGACTGATCTTTCCATATAAGCATTGAATTTATTTATTTTAAAGATTTTATTCCCATTAGACTTAGGAAATACAAGAAAAATGGTAGGGATTCACAATAACCAGAATTTGCAAAGACTACAATCGGGATTCGAAATTTTAGTTGATTCTTCCACATTTTTAACTTTTGCAGGTTACAGCGTGTAAGGATTTAACGTTGCTGACTGTATTCAATGTCAAAAGATGCATCTAACAATGAGGGCGAGATATGATATTGCTACTAATCAAACCCAGGGATGAACGTATTCCAGAAGTTAAAAATGAGAAGATGCATAGTTTCAACCATTGTTTCAGCATGCTGCAATAGTTCAGTGGAGAAAAAAAAAAAAACTCATGAATTTGCAAACCATATATATTTTTTGTTTTGTTTTATTTTATCCTAATGCCACTATTTTTTTATTGTTTGCAGATCCTATAACAACGACTGTCTCAACATTTTAAAAAAAACTCACTATTTCAGCATGCTGTAACAGCATGTCAAAATTTCACTGTTTCAACATATAAAATTTTGTTGTAACAACATGTAAAAATTTCACTGTTTCAGCATGTCAAAATTTCGCTGTTTCAGCATGCTGTAACAACATGCCAAAATTTCACTGTTTCAGCATGGGATTTACAGTTTCAGTTTGTAAGAGTGAAAAACATCATTCACATGGATTCGTAGACTAGTTCTAATGTTTGGTTGTGTTTTATTTGCAGGTCCAAGTTCAAGGTGTGATTTGCAGGTTTATGAAGGTGAGAAAATGCAATTCAATAAGCGGGACACACAATTTCAGCCATCTATTTCAGCTCAAAATCATTGTTTCAGCATGTAAGGACAGTTGCATCCACTATTTTGTCATAGAAACACTCAAAACTTCAACTTACAAAAATGTTTTTTTAGCAAATGGAGCAAAAATGATTTGCAAATTAACCATAAAATCAATTACGCATATTGCAAACCATTAATTTCTTTATTCCTAAAATTAATCTAAATCATCCCTATTTTCTGATCCTCGCGATTGCACGAAGCGCGGAGGAGAACATACTTATTCTAGGTGAAAACAAAACTGAAAAATCTACCTACTTTATGCTAATTAGAATTAAATATTAGTTATGTGTAATTAAATTAGTTATGTGTAATTAGCCACCCACGTAGTAGTAACAACAATATGTTCAGTGGCAATTTTTTGAATGAAAAGTGAAAATATATGAGAGTGAATGAATCTAGTGGCTGTAATGGCAAACTAACTAAGTAAAAACAAAAAGACTGATCTAATTGAGTAGTTACCTGGAACCATTGTTCAATAAGGCTTTCGTAGGCGTGATTTTTCTCACTCAGATCATGATGTAACTCCTCTTCATCTTCCTTGACTTCCTGTTCGAATGATTGTTCATCATCGGATATGCAGGATTCTTCAGATGTTGAATCTTCAATTGTTTCTGGAGGAGTATTTGAATCTTTGATCCTTGTCAAGATCTCCTCTTCCAAGGAAGAGGAGATCCCAACATCTGCCAGGATTTGAG